>AP027106.1:20220830-20533808 GCA_028142955.1 Pinctada fucata
GATTTACTGAAGAAAACGATATAACATTTCTATTATTTTTTTCCTTATTTACCACTTGCAAAATTCAATTTAAAACCGAGACAACACTGTAGAGTTATATTTAGGGCTGTCACGTGACACAAGGGAATCCCCCTGGTGAATTTTTTTTTCTTAGCTACCAGACACCTACCAGATATTAAAAAAATACAGCTTTGAACTAAAGAAAGAACGTTTAAGCTGTAATTTAGGGTTGAATGCCAGGCACCGTAAAAATGGAATATTTTCAGCGCGACGTCAGCGTGGAGCACCTTAACGCAGCTGCGTACGTCAACCTACTAAGCATTTGTAAAACGCCTTTAAATGATCATTTTCTGGAAACATCCCCCTTTTTTCTCTCCTCTGTACGTCCAAGTCCTCTGTACGTACGTCTCACCGCGTGGGACCGAAACGCATGATGTTGTGATTCCTTACGGAGTTTTTTGTTGTTTTTTCATCATCTAAGTGATACTGTACAAAATTGATGATACGTTGCAGTAGGACACTGCCTAATGAGCGAGTCCATATCTTTTATTTACCTGAAAAGTAGGTAGTTCTTGCAAACACATAAAGAGATCGTCAAAGGGAATGATTTTCTGTCGTCGACAAACTATGGAAGTGTTTGCAAAAATTATGAACTTTTCATATTTTTAAAGCATTGTCCTACTGCAACGGCGCGGCTCATCAGTTTTGTAATGTTTAATGTAGAAAATGAAAAAAATACCAAAAAAACTGTGTGGGGAATCACAACACCATACGTTTAGATCCCACGCGGTGGCGTTTGCCATTACTAAAAATATCTACTTATCGTCAACTAGTTCGTCAGTATATGTCGCAGTTATCGTTCTTTTCCGTTGGTTTATCTGCCGTAGTTATCATTCTTTTCCACATGATTTATGTAAAACTCATCTTCTGTCAATTACTTAACAATGAATTAAATAAAATATTTTTAGTACATAATTGTTATTTATGTCATTTTAAATTTTATAAAGAAAAATAATTGAATATAAAAAACGATCAAATAAAATTAAACTAAATTTAAAACTTTTATAAATAAGTTACATAATAACAGTCATTTCTAATATCTACAACATTTTCTACACATTAGAATGAATGACCTTGACTAACCCCGCTTGACCTTGGCGGGGTGTGTTTGTGTAAAGTGGTTTGCGTGAAGTTCACGATAATCCACTAGAAGTCGAAAAAAAGTTAATAGATATCCCTTTCATGTGAAGATCCTTGCCAGATGATGGCATACATCAGTACATAACAACATACAAAATGAACACTAGCCTAGTAGATCACAATACATACTACTACTACCTTGATGAAATTATTGTGCAGTTATACTCATAAACTTAATACATAAAGATCTTATTATTTGCAGTAGATGAAATAGAAATAAATGAATACAGAATTTCTGTGTCCAATAATGTGAAAACGAAATCCATTTATATCAAACCTAGTTGCTCTTAGTTTTACATATCCGACTTTAGAGTACTAGAAAGTATTAAATAAGAAATATACATCTAATATATACTGGTACTATGATGGGTTTTTATTTTCTTAAACTTTTCCAGGCTGCTGCTAAAGAAATCACAATAACTGAAGAACACCGCGGTGGACGTTTGGTGTTGTGATTCCTCACATAGTTTTTTGTTTGTCTTTTTTTTTTTTTTTTTTTTTTTTTTTTTGTTTGTTTGTTTGTTTTTTTTTTTTTTTCGTATTTTTTCATTTTCTAAATTAAACTTTGCAAAACTGATAAACCATTGCAATAGGGCGATGCCTAATAAATCAATCCATTTCGTTCAGGTACTAGTATATATTTTTTGCAAATACTTCAGTAGTTTGTCGACGACAGAAAATTTCCTTTTGACGAACTCTTGAAGTGATTTCAAAAACTATAAGACTTTTCAGATACATAAACGATATGGGCTTACTTATTAGGCATTGTCCTACTGCAACGTCTCATCAATTCTGCCCAGTATCACTTAAATTATTGAAAAACAACAAAAATCTCCGTAAGGAATCACAAGATCATGTTTCGATCCCACGCGTTGATAGAAAAAAATTATACTGTCACATCAAGAGCGAATAATATTAGACTTTTTGTCGCAGTTGTTGTTCTTTTCCATTTAATTTATATAAAATGCGTTTCAAATGAAGAATTTTAAAATCAATTCAATTCAACATTTTAAAGTAAATCAATGTTATAAGTTTCATCTTTAATCTTAAAAAGAAAAACACTAATAACTGCACATTATAGAAATAAATTGGGCTTAATTCTAAACTTATGTAAATCAGTAATGGAATAAACCTTCTTTTTTATTTCATGAACATTATCTTTCCTCTGTATGTATGACCTTGACTTACCCCGCTTGACCTTGGCGGGGTGTGTATGTGTAAAGTGGTTTGCGTGAAGTTCACGAGAACCACTCGATAAAATAGCTCTAGAAAAGTACTAAGACTAGATCCTCCTAACCGTCTCTACATTGCTTTATCAATGACCATAGAATAAGCTTTCTAGAAGCAGTGTCGGACCTTTTCTTTCCCATGTTGTGGTCGTCGTTTATTCTTGTTGGTGATAATTTCACTTTGTCCAATATCTCTTTTGTTCATTTCAAGCCATCAACTTAGACCGGTGTAACGTGAGCGGGTACTTCCTGTGGAGTTTGATAGACAATTTTGAGTGGGCCCGTGGGTACACTGAGAGGTTTGGCATCGTTAAGGTTGACTATGAGAGGGGCGGTAGGGACAGGACCCCCAAACAATCCTATCACTTCTACAAGGACCTCATCAAGAGGAACGGATACGCTCCTGATTGGGACACCATGTACATACATCAAGGTAAAATTTGAAAAAAAAATCTATGATTACAATATTTTTAGATTAAAACTTTATATAGTATAGTTTATTAGCAAAAAATCACATAGTTTATATGCATGAGACATATATATAAATTCACAATAGTAATAATAATATAGAGTGATCGAACAATAGGAGGAAAGACATGTATGTAGATGGAAAAAACAAAGAAATTATAACATGGTGGATCTGAGCTCACAAGCACATTTCAAATATTTAGCTAAATTACATAATTGTCTTCTGTTTTGTATGGAAAATAATTGAACTAGTTTGAACATAGAGGGACGAGTTGAATAGTAAGGCTTAATATATTGTCTTCTTAAATCATTATACAAAGGATATATAACATATAATGTGCTATTATGCTGAATTAAGAAAAATACTTCTTATTTGATTTTCATGGCAATGCAAGGTATAGATATTTAATTATAAACATGATAAGAGCAAATGTTTTGTACAGAAGCCCGCGTAATTTCATTATAGAATTGTAATTCACTATAGGTAGCGCCACTGAAGTTGAAATATTTAGCGTCCAAAATAATTCAAAGAGACGTATTCAATCATGCATGACTATTTGCTTCACATTTGTCGTATTTCATTGTTTTATATTAACGTATTAATGCCCGTTTCTCTCATAGTGTTGCTTTTGGAAAGAATAGTACTCGAGCGCCAGCGAGGGCACTAGTATATTAGTGTATCACATGATTAATTCTTGGAATTCAATTGGTTGAGCACGCGGGGAGTTACGTCGCTTGGAGAGTAATTAAAGCGCTATAGGTGTCGCCACTTCCTTGTAAAACAGCTTTGAACAGTGTAAAATCTGAATAGCTACTGTCGGTCCTTTTGAAATCGCTATTGAGGTTATGTGATACTCTAAGCCTGTGTGGGTACTATTCTCTCGTAGTTATAGTGTTGTTTTTGGAAGGTAAATAGTGTCCTCGCCAGCACTCGGGCACTATTCCTTCCAAAAGCAACACAATGAGAGAATGGTACCCATAGAAACGGGCATTAATAGGTAAATAGTGCCCGGTCACCGGGCATTATTCTTTCATAGTCCCCGCGTGCCCAATCAATGTAATTCCAATGAACTTATAGAATGTAATGTTTAATGTCTTCAAATTCAGACATGTACGTTTCAGGTACTAAACCCTCGTCAATGATCCTCAATCTAAACAATGTAATATGGCCAAAGAGTATGAAAATTATGTCCAAAAATGTAACGAAAGATAAAGCAGGATGGGCGGGGTATGACGCTACAGGACCCACGTTTTAGAAGTTTCAAGTAATTTTGATGAAAAATTTTCGAATGCGTTGAAGAGACGATCAACCGTAGTTTATCGAATTTGGCTACTTGTGCCCTCGAAGACTCCTGGTTCACCAGCAGTGACACTCATCAAATGGTACAAATGTTTTGACGTCTTCAAATAAAACACCCCATTTTTAATGCTAGTGGTTCTTTTTCAATCTGAATTTTACTTGATATTGTAGTTAGGATGCTAGCCTTGTAGGTAAGGAATCGGACCTTTTTCATGACGTTCTGTTGCCATAATTAGGAACTTGCTCCGAATGAGGTCCCTTTATTCTATTTCTCGACCAATAATCTAACAACTTTGCCAATGTCCCTCATTTGTCCTCAAACGAAGAGGATTCAAATCTTTCAAGAGCCAAGAATATATCATTTTCTATACAATATATTAATACATGTATCCATTTTTTAACTTTTTATCTACATGTACATGTATTTTTTCTAAAGACCTAGAAGACAGAGATGATTTCCTCACGGACATATTTCCGCGTGACTTTGCCTGGGGTACGGCGACGTCGGCTTACCAGATAGAAGGGGGATGGAACGAAGACGGTAATACTATTGACTTTTGCAAATTTTGATTGTTTTTCATGTCTCCGGCTTGTATTCAGTTTGTGTCAATTTTCTAGCGATTTTACGTTTGTCTTCCCATGTAAAAAAATCTAAATAGATATTACTGTAAATTCTAAATGTATCAATTAAGAAATATAAATACCGTATAATGGCAGTTTTGGATATCACAATGAACAGTTGAAGATGTCTTGCGTACTGTCATAAAGATATCCATTTTTAACTTTGAAACATACTCATAAACAGATCAGTTAATATCAGATTAGCATCTTCTCCAGACAAGTAAGATATCACGTGCACTTATCTCGTGAAGATGCAGATTAGCTACATTCGAACACTCCATTATCCTAGAATTTATTGCGAAGAGATACAAGATATCCCATGAGCGATTCCATCTCACGTTGTAATGATACATGACACGTGATACATAAATATTGTATCTTAATCTGTATTTTCAGGTAAAGGACCGAGTATATGGGATAAGTTTTCACATGACGGTAGGATAGCTAACCGTCAGACAGGGGACGTGGCCTGTGACAGCTATCATAAATACAGAGAAGACGTCAAAATGCTCAAAATGATAGGGGTAATGATAAATATGTCTTGGTTCACACCGGTATCGAACATAATTTTAATTCCAAACAAACTTATCGTATGTATCATAATGATTTACACGACTAAGCATAACAAATTGTAGAGATTTTGTCGCCAATAGTAATAATCATTGATTTGAATGTTTTTAGATTTTGACTCTCCTACTGTATCCTGACTGGCTTACACGGTGGCTTGAATTGCTCTTTAATTTTACTTTCACTTTGCAGGTCAGCCATTACAGATTTTCTATCGCCTGGAGCCGAGTAATGGCTGACGGTACACTGAGGACGGTCAACGCTAAGGGTGTCCAGTATTACAACAACTTGATTGACGAACTCCTGGCCAACAACATAGAACCAATGGTTACTTTGTATCATTGGGACCTACCACTGGCCCTACAGGACCTCGGAGGATTCCAGAATGACAGCATTGTGGACTACTTTAACGACTATGCTAGGTTCTGCTTCTCCATGTTTGGGGACCGGGTGAGTATCTTTCGTTAGGGATAGCATTTTCAAGTTTCGAAAGATAAATGCGTAACACTGTAAAAAAAATTAGGAATAATTTCCATTGATAAATTCAAATCATCATCATGTTGTCAGAAAATATTTAAAATCGGGAAAAATAATTGTAGTAGAACAAGATGAAACACAATTTTCAAAATTCCGTTGCCATCGTTACCAAATACTCTCGTTTTGGATGATTTGCTAATCAGAATTGGTCTTGTCTACAGATAACTGTTCGAATCATAGATGATTTAACTTCATTTTTTTTCTAAAAGGTGAAGCTTTGGATCACATACAACGAAGCATTTGTAGTATCCTGGCTTGGATACGGTATAGGAGTTTTCGCCCCTGGAGTAAGCAGTGCTGACACCGGTGTCTACAAGGTGGCGCATAACATCATAAGGTCACATGTCAAAGCCTATCACACGTACGATGACCATTTCAGAAGCAAATACCATGGTAACTATAATGCATATCTGAAAACATTTTGAAGTTGATGCTTCACAAATCGATCGATTACCAATTCTTTGCACCGCTAATGTTTTCCGCATTCGTAATTTATCTCAGTTTAGGCACGGTCCATTTGATATTCAGGGGGGGGGGGGGGGGGGGGGCTTGGGTTTTTTTCGAAAAAAATAATTTTGCTCTGAATTTTGATGAAAAAAATAAGTTTGCTAATGGTGTGACAGAAAAAAGTAATCTTGCTCTTACAAGTAATCTAAATTTGAAGGATAACCGTAAAATTCACTTTAGATTCCTGAAAAATTTCCGGCTCGCTTCGCTCGCCAAAGTTTTCATTTTATATAAATTTTTTTGGCTCGCTTCGCTCGCCATACTTTTAGTCTTTAATGGCAATTTCATATTTATAAATATCAAAAGTAGACATGTGACTGAACATGCTTGAAAAAAGGGTTTCCTTAAATGCTTAAATACATTATCAATATCATTTATCACTATTAATAGATATAATATATATCACCATAGAGTCTAAAATTTATACACAATCTTGGAAGGAGAATTTAATTAAGTTTTTCACTAGTAGTAGTTTACATTTCTAAATTCAAAACATTTTCTCTAAGGAGACCCTCCCCTCAGGCCCTCTTACATGTTACATGACCTTGTGTACATTTTGTTTACTGAAAATTAAATCACATTGTAAAAATCTTTTATCTCTCTCAGTTTGGAAGTGAATACAAGTTAGTAATGTTTAGAGCAATTTAAGTAAAAATGAAGAATTTCTGTTGAAAAAAAAAACCACAAGCATTCCTAATACCGGGTATACACATCAATAATTGTTAGAAAAAAATTTCCTTGCTCCAACTTTGCGAGAAAAAAAAAATTTTGCCCTGGTCCGGGGCGAAAAAAATAATCTTGCTCCGACAAAAAACCCAAGGCCCCCCCCCCCCCAGAATATCAAATGGACCGTGCCTTAGTAACAATTCTTTTCTCATCTCTTTTAAATTTTTGATTTTTCATGCAGTTTTTATGAATAATCATTTAGGTCAAGTGGGCATAACCCTTGATTGTGATTGGAAGGAACCTTTGACCTTCGACGCCGAAAATCGTTACGCAGCAGAACGCGCGCTTCAGTTCAAACTTGGATGGTTTGCTAACCCCATATTTGGTAATGGCGACTATCCCTCCGTCATGAAGAGACGAGTGGCAGCAAAGAGTCTAAAACAAGGATACTCAAAGTCAAGACTGCCCGTCTTTACTCCTGAGGAAATAAAGCAAAATAAAGGTATTTCCGACGTTCTTGAATTAAGGACATATACTGTTTATTCAGTTTTAGGATAGATATCCTTTGTACGTCAGAAATACAGAATTCTCTTCATTTGAAGATTCAAAATTGTAGGTGCCGGATATGTCCTTAACAGCATTAATTAAGATAAGCAAGTATCCAGAGGTAATGTTTTTCTGACGTCCGAAGCATCAGAACTTCCGAGTGGGGCGCATAGCTCAGTCAGTTGAGCGCCGGATTTTCAATCTGAAGATCCCAGGTCCCGTTGAGGGCGGACTATCTCAGAGGTGATTTATCATCTCGCCCCCACCTGTTCTCTGACTCGGAGGGAATTAAAACGGTCTGAGTGGCCCCTCGGCAGCTGCGGCTGAGGAGATTGCCTCGTGTGATGGCACGTTAAAGGCCGTTGGAAATACGGACCACCCACTGTAGTACATAAATCACACCTTCCCCGCATACACCGCATACACTTGCATACATAGTGGAAGGTACCTTGTACAGAGCATGGTGAACGAGTGGTGAGTTGTGAGTGTTGAGGAGTAATGAGAGGAATTTGAAATATTGTCTTGATATATAATGCCATGTTTAATAATATGTTATCCCCTCTGGGGAGTGCTCCGATAAGCGGAGGGTCATACTAAGGAAGAAGAAGAAGATGCTGAACACATGTCTGGAGTCCCCGATGTATTTCATTATGACTGACAGAGCCTTAAGAGCACCACCGGAGCGCTAAATTTCCTTACCTCCGTGCACTAGAGATGTCCAATTATAGTATACCAAGAGAGATAACTCCAAAATTTAAACAAAATCTGTTAGAAAAATAGGAAGTGTATTGAATGACCTTAATTGTTTCAAATATCAAAACAGGTGCCTCTGACTTTTTGGGCCTTAATCATTATACCACCAACCTGGTTCGGCACCTGGAGAGGGACGTTAATTGGCATAGCTACGAGAGTGACCAAGATATAGACACGTCTGAAAGTCCATGCTGGAACAGGTAGGGTCAAACACCTTTATAATTTCTTGTCATATTGGACACAGTTACTTTTAATTTCCCGATGAGAATAATCATCGAAAGGAAACTTTTTAAAACATGCATGAAATGGCACAACATCGTCCAGAACACCAAAATGTGCTTATGCCTATCATGATACTGATAATCCATTTAAGTCCTCACATACGTGTATTTTCATTTATCTTGTTTGCAACCCCGGTTGCGTGGCCAAAAGTGACACTTTCTGAGACATAAACTATTGAGTTTCTTGGTCAGTTCTGTGTATGTAATCCGGATCACTACACAACTGACTATCTGTATACGGTGGATTGTCGTCCGGTAGGACTCATGATTCACGTTGGATGATTTCACTCTATATGTCGTTATACGTGATTTCATTATGAAGTTACTACATTTGTACATGGCTCTATAATCCAGAAACCTAACATTCGCGCATCTGAAAATTCGGGCGCCTGTTCGATATGCGTTACTGTAGATAATGGGTTTCTGACAGTAATACCAAATAAGACTATTTTCTTTGATCTCATGAATAAAAAATACGATTTTTTAAATGCGAGGGAAAGAAATCTTTTAAGTATGACAAATTCTTTGTTTTTTTTTCATTTTCAAATTGCACTTAAAAGGTCAAGGTCAGACTGGTTGCGTGTAAATCCATGGGGCTTGCGTCGTCTGCTGAAATGGGTCAAGGATCGCTATGGTAACCCACCAGTCTACGTCACGGAGAACGGAGTATCAGACGAAGGAGAAATTCAGGATGAATCTAGGTCAAGGTTTTACCGTCTGTACATTAACGAAATGCTCAAAGGTAGGTCTTTACAATAAGGTTTTTTTCACATAACTGCTAGACTAGAATTTTGTTGACGGCAAGTACTGACTCTCGTTAAGTCACAGGTAAAACTGATTGTCCTTGACGTCATTTTGAGGGAAACATACTTATTGTTATAGGGAAAAGGTTAATAACGATGATTTGGTAGTTTTCCAGATGAAAAGCAGACAAACTGAATTCAAAGTTCAAAAATATAATTGTAACATTTTAGATGTACCAGTAAACTGATCGTATGTGTAATTGTTCTTCGAAATCCTGAAATGTTTCGTTTGTCTTTAATTCTTCTTATTTGTAAGAATTACTTTGATAAGTTTCATTTTATAGATGTACATACTAAATCATTTTACGTCGAAGAAATGTTTTATACCTACAGCTATAAAGAGAGACGGCTGTGACGTTAAAGGATACATGGCGTGGTCACTTATGGACAATTTTGAGTGGACTAGCGGATTCACACAGAAGTTTGGATTGTTTAATGTCAACTTTGACGATCAAAATCGGCCAAGAAAGCCCAAAAACTCTGTTAGTGCATACTCAAAAATCATCAGCGATAATGGATTCCCGCTATCCTGAGGATTGTTTTGAATTAGATCAAATGTGTGTGATAGTTTTCTTTTTTACCTCTGAAAAATCAGTAATTTGAATGTTTCCGCGATGTGTTGCAAAATAATTTGTGTAAATGAAATTTGTAAAAAAAAAATCATCAAGAAATTATCTTAAAAAACATTTATTACCCATCATTTGTCTGTATTGAAGATGCGATATTAAAGATCTTGCTGAATAAGATTTTTTATTGATTGATTTCTTTCTCAAATTACTAGCAAATAAAACGAATAAAATTCTTAAATTTCTTTCTGTAAACTTTGATTATTTATTGTTTGTTTATTGAGAAAATGGTAAAGTTTGAAAATAACAAATGTATATCAAATGTACAGCCATTGCTTCTATTTATAAAGGAGTTCAATCACGCACTTTTGTTCTTCTTGCTCGGAACAAAAGGCGGGTCTAGGAAACAATCCTCTTTTTTCACTTGAAATTATTTGAAAATGCATACTTTTTTTTTTTAGATTTCATGAAAAAATTCCTACAAGACTGGGCCCATCGATCACTAGATTGCTTGATCTTCATAACAATTCTACTTCGAAATTTCATTATTGAGATAATTAAAAGTCCGACGTACTGAGTACCTAGTGAAAGGTGCAATTTTTTTTTAGATCATGCAATTATCAACGAATTTTAGACATTGTAAGAAGAACGTCAAGACTGTTTTATCTGAATAAATAAATCAAATTTCTTGAGAATCTAACCTCCTTAGAATAAAAAAGTAATAAATAAACAATGATAAACAAAATTTCGGAAGCATATAACCAAAATTAATGAAAATATATTCGGGACGTTGAGGTAATGTCAGTATGTTTATCCAACGTAAAATAGGAACTGTTTCAAAATTGTACATTCGAAATTATAAATAACAACATTGCACATTGTTGAAAAAAAATACGATTTGTCATATGATTCACTTTAATAAATAAAGGCTCAATTTGGACATCTTCCTCTAGAAATGATGACGTCATCGATTGCTGCGGAACTGCCAAAACCATCACCAACAGTAAACATAAACGCTATCTGTTAAAAGAAGAATAAAACATGAAATCAAAATGATGACAGGATGTACTTTAAGGTCTTATATTATATTTTTTTTGCGTAAAAATAGAGTGAACATAGATAAGAAGAGAGGATACCTGAAAGTTCCGTGTAGGGGAAATTGTCATCTTTCTTTCCCGCCATTGAGCAGATTCTTCCACTTCCGCCGACCAGATAGACGGAGTCACAGCATTCGGTGTATCTTGGACGAATACTGCAAGTGACGACGAATCTGTTCCGAAAGTATAAGACCAAAACGACAAACACATTGGACCGGAAGTGACGTGATAGGTCTTTGTAGTCACCACAGCTTTATCTCCCAGTGATTGTAATCTGGTGGACTCGGCAAACAGGAAATGACCTTCAAGAAAATACAAGAATTGTCTGAATTATATGTGAAAGATTAAGGAGATAAGTCTTATAATCAAAGAAAAATTGAAGTCTTCAGTACTTGCACCTCTGTATGTAAGTTATGAGTAGAGAATATTTCCAAAGCAAATGACTGACAAAATAAAAGATATTATCCAGAACAAAGAAATATCGCACTCATCTGTGTGAAACATTTGACATTTCTCTTGTTTCCATGGCCACTTACCATATGTTGTATTAGAGTGATCTTTTTTGGGTTTTTGATTATCCATGGAGGGAATTGGCTTGCTAACCGACCAATCAAAGTCATCGTCTTTTTCATTAACGTATCCGCAAATGTCTCCTTCAAATGAACATTTTCTGGGGGTTTCACCTGAATAAAGGGATCGTAATACAAAATATATATGTCTTTAATTACATGAGTATCAATAGTACTTTTGTTATTTACCAAAAAGATATGATTTAGCATGTAAAACAACATTTGCCACATTCGAATATATGTTCAAGAATTAAAAGTGACGTCTCTTTAAATCTTTGAAAGAAAATTTTTAGTCTTCAACCAGAATACCGTTGCAATAACCCTTGAATTTTACCCAAACTTCTCCGTTTCCTAAAGTTGCGCACGCATACAGGAAACATATCAGACCAGACTGCAAATTTTGGTTGGTCCAGACAAGTGATTCCAGATGGACCAATCAAATCATAGCCTGCTTCGCACTGGTAGGTGGCGTCATCGCCGACGAAATTCGTGGAGAAGGAAACCGTGGCATGGGCTGCCGCACCCGGGGTGATGCAGGCCTTACCTGTGGAGAAAATGAAAACACTTACTTTCAAACATGTTTGATCATAAAAAATGTCGCCATGTGCATTTTCGACTTTATTGTCCGAAATTTATTTCCATATCGTACATATATGAAGAATGCCTCAAACTTTTTTAAAACGTTACTACAGCGGACTCAATTTTCTCGCACTGTATTGCTTTTTCCACGAAGTCATGATATTTTTATATTTTAAAGATTTGAATAATCAGACTCCAAAATTTTGTTTTAAGTGGAAAATGTACGATATAATTGTGAATATTTCAGAAAAAAACACAACCAGGAATCTACTTGGAGTTCAAATTCATTTAATTTTAAAAGAATAATTGATGCTCTGTGAGAAAATCCTATCTCTATGGATCTTCTTGAAATTAATATTTAAAAAAGTTGTTTTCTTTTCTTTTTTCTTTTTTTTTTTTTTAATTGAAAAATTTAATTTTGAAAAATAGTTTTATTTTTCAAGTAGGTTTCAATAGTGCCTTGCTTAAATAAATTATACATGATATGTACATGTAAGTACTTCCCCTCTTAATGTAGGAATTTAAAAATATAATGCAAATAAACTCTAGCTGTATGTACGTGTGACTTGTCTAGTATTTGTTTTTTGGAAATCAAAGATACATAGCAAATATCTACAAGTCCTGACCGATTTTGCCGGTATTGTAATATTTTCTATAGCCTACCACCTTATCAAAGGCCCCTTGATCCGCCCATGGTATTGTATACCTGTACACAGCTGGCATGTTATGCCACATTTACATGTTAGTATGTCAGCGCGCGGCAGTTGGCGGGCAGGGAGAGTAAGTAACGTAGATTACCGGCATATTTAGCGCTAGCCCTCATGTTGGTTCGGCCGCCGCTGCAAAATCGTTTTCTTTTGTGCAACTTGTATTAAAAGGCTGTCCTGTAACTGGAACGCGCTTAGGACACTGTGCCAAAAGTTTTACATATAATCGTTGATCTTAACTCGCTTCACTGCGTAAGGTCGCTCTGTAAATACACACTAAAAGATGAAGTTTACAGCATTATAAGAAATCAGACACGGTAATTCGGTGGCCACGTGCTTGGTAGGATAGTGGAAGCAGTAAGGATGGATATGTTTATATCAGTGTAGGGTACCATGTGCTTTGTGGAGGTACCTGACGTTACGTCATTGTTCATCCTCGCCGTCAAGTTTTACTGTTGTCGCCCGTGTTTGGGGAGTACGTTAAAACGTTACAGTTTGTCCTCGTTATTACGCCTCTATTACGGACTCGTCTACAGCATCGGAGATGACAACCTCATCAAATTACGGGTAGAGATCGCCAGGCACGTGTACACAATCCGGACAATCATCGGTCTACTAGTCAACATCGGTCAGCTGATCCTCATCATATTCCTCAACAAAGATGGCGTTGTCAAAGACAATGGTGCCCTCTTCGTCGCCATACTCGTATTTCTGGGTCTGTTGTTCGTCTATACTGTCGGTGTGTCCATAACTATACATTGCACCAGAGTCTTCAAAATTGAGACATTTCACATACTTTTCATCGTGGTGTTTAAGCTATTAAGTGTTACCCTATCGGGATGTTACATCGTGCTTTCATACAATCTGTCCGTATGTCGTATATGGGACTGTGCTACTTTTGATCTCAGAGAGAATGGAATCACAGAACAGAATGAATTTGTTCTAATCTTCCTGATTTACAGCACCCTGGATTTTATCCTGGATTGTGTTGAACTGGTCAGACATTGTAAGTATTTCTGGACACGGCGGCGTATCCCAGGACCTGGGTTTGCCTGTATCCTCAGACAGTAGCTGTGGGAGTCGTTTTTATATTGTTATTTTACAGTGGGATTCTGCTCGAATTACACTCTATGTTCTCATTTTTTCAGCATTACGATAGAAAGACTCTGTATCCATTTGTTTTGAATTTGATATAGCTTAAAGCATGCTAAATATTCATTGGCGGATCAAGGGAAGATTCCGGGGCGGGGGACGATCCCCCTCTCTGTCTTCAGTCGACTTATTTTACCAAAACGGCGATCACAGAATTTGATGGGGATAATTTTGAGTTCAAGTATAACCCCTATAATTTGCCGGATCCCCCCATGATAATATATTTGTTGGAGTAAATATATGTAAAGATTTAGAAAGATACTTTCTCAAACAAATTTTATGTTCAGAATGGATAATCTTTCTTACACAACACTAATTATATGCACATTTTTCAACGGGTCTGATAATTTCCATTTTACATCTCGGTGACTATCATTTATTGTTAAATCATTTGTAAATAGGGCCTATAAATGAAACTTTTTTGTTTGTTCAATAGGTATGTTTTTCTTCTATTACGCACACAAACTAACCGATTTTCAGTGGAAAGTACACGTAAACATGATATTATGTATAGGGCATTCAATGTTCCTTATTGTTACAGCATTAAAGTTGTTGAATGTTTTTACCTTGTTGCGTATTCTATTTATACTAATCATACGATCGCTATAGATCAGAATTTATTGTTTTTCATCTTTCCCCCGAGCCCTGATCTATAATCTCTTACAAAATGTAGATCAATAAATAGGTTTAAATGACTCAGAATATATATAAACTCGGGCACCTTATTTGTTTTCTTGCCAGTTATAAAAATAGGTCCTTTTTTGCATAAAAGACCCTGATCTTTCTCTACCTGACCGCGAGGACAACTTCTTCCAATACACTATGGCAATATTTGCCTTCTTTTCTCCACTATGACTAGCCTCGGGACAGAATCGGGGCTTACCGACATGGTTATCATTAGCCCAGTTCTCCAACCGTGAAAATGCTTTCGTTGCAAAATTTTTTACCTGTGTGACGAAGTTACCTGTCCTTGAAATCGAGGAGGGGGGGGGGGGGGGGGGGGGCTGTTAACCATATTCGGTTCACCGCCGTGTTCAATTTTACATTGTAAAATATTCATGACAAGAATTTAACACTTATTTTCCAGAATAGAGGTTTAAACAAAACTTTTCAGCGTGAAACGTTTTGTAATTTTAATAAGAACAATTTGTGTATACAAAACTTTCCAGTGTGGAGCGTATTGTAAAAGAACATTGTAATGTCACAAAATTTTTACAAGGGAAGTTAATACTTTACCAGATTCAAGTTTTTATCCGAACCTTCTAATGAAAAGCAATATGTTCCAACCCTGCTGCCGTTAAGAAACAGTGAAACAATGTGTATATCTGTCAAGTTTCGGATGCTTAACCTTCATTACTGGCTCTTTAAGAAATATTTCAATGGCACCATCTGTTACTTTATGTTCGGTCTAAACAGCAGCGTATCTAAAATTTGAAGCAACCAAACCATGGTTCAAGGAAGATCCCGATACCGTAAGACCACTTTGCAGTTACCTCAGTGGAGCACACACGCACGATACCATGCAAATTTTTTTCATTAAAAATTCTGGAAATTAATTAAGTTCCTGGCTGCTGTTAGAGGGAGATCTTTATTTCTTAAGATAAAATGTCAATTTGTAAATGGCTGAAAATCCCATGTACAATTATGTCGTCCTCTTTGAACATAACTATGTCATCTTCATACATACGTCTTTTTTTTTTTTTCGAAGGCGTGTTCACATTTTAAATTTGATACATCAAACACGACAATAAAGCAATTTAAAAACAAACAAACAAAACAAAAATACTTACGATTTAGACTATTGATTGTATAGTAGATCATATAACCAGTGCCCGTCGACGTGGAATCGGCCACAAACTTGATGTACACCTCATTGGATGACGATAAAACTGGGTATGGTAGTACATTACCACAATATGACCCTTCTAACTTTGACTGGTCATCAGATCCATCGTATATCTACCATAAAGGGAAAAGAGTGACGTACTTATCAGAAATTAAGGACATATGTACGACTCTGGAATTATTGTCTGGATTTTCAGAAAAAAATAGCTATTATATGTAATGTTCATATCCAAAGATCATGTTGTATATACAATATCGAATAGAATACAATGGCGGATGTTGTATTTATTGAACATTTGTCACAGCCTATATTAGATAAAAAATCATGCATTTTGCAAGAAATTCAGGTGCATATACCTAATGCTAGAAATAATTTTAAGACAGAAATCATTTGCACAATGTACATTAAAGGAATTTCTTCTCCGTATTTAGAAAAAGTAAATATTACAAATTTGAATTAAAAATATACCATGAGAGCATCAAATACACATCCGGCGCTGTACTCAATATCCATCCGCGTGATGAGTACTGATATGGTGAGATTATCACCAGCTTTGATGGAGTAATCACATTCCATATAATTATCATAATCAATCACATTTATGATTCCAAATGTCCCAGCGTCACCGGTGTAAAATCTAGCTCCACATTTTGCATTTGCTGCAAAAGTTAATTAAAATTAAACAATTCATTATTTGTTTTCATTTTTTTTTTTTAGATAAAGAAGTCACGTACAAATTATTTCATTTACCCACAATTTTCATGAATTTCACTATCGTATATTTATCAATTATCTTTCTTAAACTATATATATAGCTAAAAAAGCTCGCTTTGATGATGTTCGAAAGCAAGAAACAAAATAATCAGATTGCACTGTATAGAACAAATAAACAATTTTTATTCATTTCTTTTTGTTTTTATAAAATCTGTTTAAAAAAATTACATACCCTTGCAGGAATCATTATTGCACTTTCTCTGTTCGATGTCTTTGCCGATGCACGCACTTCCGTTTCCTCTCGGCGCAGGATTATCACATCGCCTATAGCGGTATTGTGTTCCTCCGCCACAGGACCTAGTGCACTGACCAAATTTTGTCCAAGCACTCCATTGACCATCCATATCTACGGGAATGGTCATTACAAAATTAGATACAGCATACATATTTCGAGAAATCGACGTAGAAATTTGAAATTATATATTTATACAAATTTGCTTCTGAACTGTTCAATAAAGCATCATAAAGGTCAGGATGATTGGACACAAAACTGTGTACAAATACTTGTATGCTACTCGTATTGATTATCAGGAAGCCTACCCTCTTTGAACGTGTAGACGCTCATGGCTGTATCAGATCCCTTCCCATGGAATCCACAATCGTCAGAGGGACCTAGCTTTGCGAAATTTTTATAGGCTGTAGCAGATGTCAAACACTTTCCATCGTCAAACATGGCGAAAACGATATAACCAGATTTCGATGCTACGTCAGCACATTTTCTGACGGCTTCTATCCTGGATTTATAGGGATCTGCGAGGGAAGCGGCGGAACCCTCCACTGAGTCTATAATGGGGTTGGACTCGTTGAATTTGAAGCATCCAACATACGATGCAGCTGAAATAAGATGAGAAATCTCATCAACTATTGGTTTTCACATAAAAGATCTTTTAAACAATTTTCTCTTCAGTGGTTTTCTGAATTACCTTTTTTGTACATCATCATTGAGGAGATATATTGGCTTAATTTCCAAACTTTCGAAGAAGAATTTTACCTCTACAAGGGGAGGGGCATATCTCCACCTGCTCTGCTTCTCCGGGGCAGAGATAAGCGTCGTTGTTGATACAGAACCTGTATCTTTTCTTCTTACAAGACAAAGCACACGGAGACCAACTCGACCACGCCGACCAACCGTACGACGCATGCGCCGTTGTTGTTTGAGCAACCGGATGTAAAGTTGGGTGGATGGTTGTTGGCGTTACAGGAGCTGGTGATTTTGTGGTCACTGGAGATTGGTTAGTGGGATTCGGGATGCCTGAAAAGAAAGATGTCACAAGTGATAAGTGAAAGTTAAGCGAACAACTAAAACCAGAATTCATGCCAGTATCTGTGACGACTTCAATTTCAGCATTACAAACTTTCCTTTTCTGAGTAGCAAGATCCCTTCATCGCCTGCTTATGGCGTGTTCATATCTCAGTTGATACGCTTTGCCAGAGCAAGTACCAAATATACGGATTTTGTTCTGAGAGCTGGGCGTCTTTCAGATAAGCTTCTCAGTCAGGGATATGTTTGTGACCGACTAACATCGTCACTGAGGAAGTTCTACGGTCGATATGGGGAACTCGTCATACATTATGATGTCCCACTTTCCAGAATGGTGGATGATATTCTGTCATAGACCATTTGAACCATCCAACCAAAGATTGTACTCTATATCTTCCAAAATGGAAGTAACCGGATGTGACAGTTCTACCGAATTGAAGCGACGGGTGTTGCTGCAAGCAGGAGATGCTTAGTCTTCCTGGGCACCTGGTCTCACTCTCATATCGGGAGTTCGCTTCTTTTCATATGATGGAGGTTTTTGTTTCTTTGCTTTGGTTTCTGTTTTATCCTGATTTTGTATGCCTTCGGTTTCTGATTTTCTGGGTTATCGATTTTGTGCTGTAAACAGGGATATGGTCATTATCCATATTTGTCATCTCACAGATGAATGGATTATAGAGTCATATGAATTTACGAGTCGAACAATTGTGACTTACTACATCTGTATAAGGTGTTTATTTTCTGTATGTCCTTATCGCTGAACCCCTTCCTCTGTCCTATATCTACATTGGTCCTCCGTGTGGGGAGGAGGGTTGGGTTTCCATTCTTACTGAAAGCCGTCTTTGAATAATGCATGATGCTGCCATAGTCATACTCTATACCCAACATATCCACCTGGTCAGAGGGTAACTCGTCAAAGTTAAAACTTTTCCCTAAAATGTACGAAAAAGATATAACATACAAGTTTAGTAGAAAGAACATATTGTGACACCTGAATTACTAGACTACTAGTACCTTATTCTTTGAAATTAATAAGCCGGGCTTCCAATGTCGCGAATGCAGAGGCGATAGAGCTACGATTAGGTGATTTTGTTTAATCGTAGCGCATTCTCCTCTCAATCGCGGGCATTCTCGTCTCATCGTATCACTATCGTGTCATGTTCTCCTATGTTCACAGCACCGACACGAATGCTTCAAACTGCAGTGTAAAACATTCGCGTCTGAATTCTTATTCGCCTCACACTCGCGGCACATGCGCAGCGCATTCGCCTTGCATTCTCCTCCATTCGCAGCGCGTTCTCCTCAATTTCGCGTGCATTCTTGTTTCCAAGGTGGAGGAGAATGAGCCACGATAGAGCCCCGACAAGAAAGAATCTGACACGATAGTGATGCGAATGCGCCGAGAATGTGACGCGAATGAAAAAAATCAACGCGAATCAGCCGCGATCTTGACACGAGTACTACATACACACACGACAATGACAATAATAATTATCTCAGAGTTGATGTGCGGATCAATATTTTGAAAACTTTGACAATGTCTTTCAAGAGAAAATAACCTGGAAAGAGGACAAAGTCAACAAAGGGTATTGATGCTCCTGGATATGTCAAATGATTTTGATTTTTCTCATGTCACATTCTTGTCATGATCGCAGCGCTATCGGGTTAAAGTCGTGTCTCAATCTCCTGCATCGCAGCGCTATCGGGTTAAAGTCGTGTCTCGATCTCCTGCATTCGCCTCTCATTCGCCTCAGTGTCTTTTTATCGTGGCACATTCTTGTCGCATTCTTCTCTATTCTTATCACTATCGCCTCACTATAGTAGCATATTCTTGTGTCATTCGCGGCGCTATCGTGTGCCTATCGCGCCAAAAAATACTTCATGAGAACAGACAAGAATGTGACACGATTGTTCATTCGCCTCTTATCGTAGCTCATTAGGTCTTCCGTCGGAAGACCTATTGTTTTCGTAACCGTGGAAAATTGGATCAGCGATTTCTCAAGAACCCTGTAAGCTAGGACAATGAAAGTTCTCCAACGTTACGTTTGGAGTAAAAGCTAGATTGGTCTTTTTTATTTTTGGTCTCTGTTATTTTTTTTTATCATGTTTTTTAGTAGATTCAAATATTTGACGGGAGCGTCGAATTACTCAAAAGGACCGAAAATTTCATGTTTTGCTATTTGTAAGCTTAAATATCTCGTATTTTGCTATCTACAATTTCCATTCTTTTTGAAAGTCGACAGCCATGCAAGATATGAAATGCTAGATGCACACTGTAACGATTTATTACGATGACGTCCTTCACCGTCCTCCATATTTCCAAATTCAGAAGTTCATAGGAGGAAGACACTTTTTTGCTTATAATAGTAAACAAAAATTAAGCTTATGAAGTTTCCTAAAAATTTCAATATTATTATTTTTTATCCATATATCTGTCTTATTTAGTCTTTCTGATTTTTCCTATCTCTTACTGTTGAAAAGATATGAGCATCGAAATTTTGAGTTGGGTATTTCGATACTCCTTCACGCCAACAGATCGGGCGCACACTAAAATTGGTAGTCCGAGTCCGACTCGAGAAAAGCAGTGTTGAGATTTTCAAATTCCGATTTCACGGCAATGATGAATATGCATTTCATAAATACATTTCGATATACACAATTTGATTTTAAAACAGTTGATTAATTTAGAAGAGATCAGCTACAAACCAGAATTTACACACAAAAAGTGGTAGTTTGATTCCGATTTCTAACCTACAGACCTGTTTCTAAACTTCAATAACTATATTTTGAACATCAAGTTTAATTTCTAATTCTAGCAAACGTTCGAACATAATTTTCGGTTGGTTTATTTACAAATTGATGAACAATTTCTCCAACATTCTTCCCTCCCCTCGTTTTTCGAAAACAGTTCTGTTTATATTGAACGATGTCGCCATGATGGAAATTCAAAATAAACTTTGAAAAAAGGGAAGGGGGGGGGGGTCCAAATTTGAACCTGCACAGCGAGAACCTCATGGTATTTATATATATATATATTGAACGTAACTTGTTATTACCATTTCTCTTCTCAAGAAAATTGGTTCTACAGCTACGAGCTCGCCTTTTTATGGGGGAAGGGGGCAGGAAGAATTTGCAAAAAAAAATCCCGGCTCTGAAAAATGCTGAAAAAATATTCCGGCCCAAAGGGCCGGCAATTTTTTTTCCCGGACCATGCAAAAGTAAGGATACATTGCATGATATGGAAATTTTTGCTGGCCCTTTGTGCCAGACAATTTAAAGTCAAAAAATTAATTAATATAAATACAAACTGTTCACATAGCTGTATCTACCAGAGACCTAATACGCATAGACACAAAAATCTAGAAAAGGTTCTATTTAAACATCATACAATCTGTCTGAAATTCGCTAATTGCAAAGAGACATCTGAAGGAACGGTTATTAACTCATACTCTGTAACAGCGGGGAGTTTAACTTACACAGACATTCACAACATTTGACAATTTGTGTAAATCCGGCCCGAAGAACCGGCGAAAATTTTTCTCCGACTCTGGAAATGGCTGAAAAAAATGGCCTGCTCAGAAAATTGCTGAAAAAATTTTACCGGCTGGCAATAGAATTCCTACCCCCCCCCCCTCCCCCCCAAATCAAATGGTTGCTCACCAACAATTATCGGTTTGAAAATTTAATGTTACTGCTATTTGAAAACTTAAATATATAATATAAATACATGTAATGTGACGTCCTTCATATTTCCAAACCAAAAATTGTATAGGAGGAAGACACTCTTGTTGCAACCGCAACAAGAAACCTTTCTAGTTCTCCTCTACATTCGCGACAGTGGAAGCCCGGGTATATGAATTAACATATGTTATTCTGTTTGATGTTGAATGGGGGTTATAAAAACTTTCAGGAGAATCTATGAATAATAAAGCCTTTGTTTGTGAAACACGAATGCCCCCGGTGGCATCTTTGTTAGTATAAACACCATTTTCTGTTAAAAACCGTATGTGAAATGTCAAGGTCAGGGTCACTGGGTTAAAAAATGTTGGTATCAATGGAAAAATCATATGACAAGGAATACACATGTGAAACACTTACCATTCAAAAGTTAAATGTTAAAGTTTTTCATATAAATAGACAAACGGACGGACAGACAAACAGACGGACAGGCCAAAAACTATATGCCCCCCAATCCTTTATTCCGGCATAAAAAGATTATAATGGCGATATCAAAATCTTAAACGCAAAAGGGACAATAGCTAAAAAGGTGACATCAGAATCAGGTACTGAATTACCCATTGTTAATGGTACTTTAGATGGAACATTTGAGCTAAGCCAATCACACACTCTGAAATTGCTCGTCTTATTTATGAAGAATCTGTCTTCATGGAACTTACTTCCTACAAAAGCTGAACATATATACTTGAAAAATATGCGGCTTGAACGCGGTTCGAACTCGAGACCTTCAATATGCTACCTGGCATGCTAACCAGCCGGTTAGAAGGTACATGAATAAGAAGGGGCTTCGCTGACGCTCCGTCCACTTCTTATTCATGTAGAAACTTCAAATTACCTTCTAACCTATAAATAAAAGTATCATGGTATTTCTTGCTTGTTTTATATCTCATTAAGATTTTCACAACACAGAGTGTATATCCATATTCTTCAAGATGTTCCTAAACAATATTGTTATAGACCAATACAGACCTTCTTGTATATTAGAGTATATGACTTGTATCCAAGAGTTCCTGTCCGGTCTACTCTGCTCGTGGAAGAAGCCCAGGGCGTGCATGATCTCGTGTATGGCGGTCCCCTTCCTCCTCAGACATCCTCCCATCAGGGATATCTCCTGCAGTCCCCCACTCCTCCCAACGTTAGAATAACATCTGGTGATAGAAATATCAAAGTGATGATACTTGTGGTTTGTAAGGAGAAAAATGTACTATTTCAATAGAAAATTTTACGTGATTTATTAGTTTTACTCCTAAAAACTTAAAAGAGTATGCTTAGAGGTTGTTTTCTTGTCTGCATATTTCCATTTTATTTATCATTTGAAAATAAAGCCGCTCTTATTGGATTCTACAGGTTAAAGAGTAAAACCATTTCTCACTCTTAACAATGGTATGCGATTAAAAAAGAATCAGAGATTCCTTTTATTCAGCTCTTCAATATCAGCAAAAAAAAAAAAAAACAACCGGAAAAGATCTCTAACAAAACCAAGTCGTAGCCATCACAGCGGAACACAAACTCAAAACAAAGACACGTGAATGGCAATACATAAAAGAAGTGAGACAGATACGCACGAAGGGTCGAGCGATCTTTATTAAAAATGTTTCTTTCTTTGTGCGAAAGGCCAGAACTACACCACTCACCCCTGAATCTGTGTGAAGTACAGATAGTCTTTCTCATTGGTCCTTGGTACAAATCGTATACAGGTATGTTTATGGTAATCTTTAATGGCATCCAGTACATCTTGCTTGCTGTTTATATCTGGATAGAACAAAAATCGTATTGTTTTTACTGTTGACAACTTGACATTTCTTATTTGTTAAATCGAGTCAATATCGTATCTACATAAAATTTTCGCGATTTTGAAATTTCATGTTCAATTGTAAAAAAAAAATTGCGATTCCAAAATAAGAATAAATAGATCAAGTAAAATTTTCATTTTCTATCCAAGGTATTGAGAATCAGTCAAAAAAAAGTACAAGAATGATAGGTGATAAAATTAAGTCAGTCAAAATATTAAAAAAAAAATTGAAAATAAATTTATCTTGAAATCTTCTAGTGATTCGGAAAGCGATCTACATAAGTTCTATTCCATTCATAATTTACGAAGTACTTGTAATACATATTTGTAATTATCCATAATTATCCAAACCTCAGAACTACTTACCAAAATCAGAATCAAATTCATAAGGTACGACTCGTGTGTTCCAGAGTTGTGTTCGATCCCTTGTGGCCAATCGTGTATGCTGAAATAGGTCAAATTGGTATTGGGTAGGATGGTTTTTTTTTTTTTTTTTTTTTTTTTTTTTTTAAGAAAGAAAGAAATCATTTTTTCTTCAAATGCACCACAATAATCATTCACAACTTCGCAAAACAAAGCATTTACATGCGAGCCTTCTTTATAGGATTAGTGGCGCCATCTACAATAGGTTCGGCCCGCCACGATTTTGTGTTGTTTTTCGTTCACGGCATTATGTGCTTCATCTGCACGTGAGTTTAGTTCTGGTCATTACAATGTTCTGATGGAGATATTTTCCTCTTTTTTTTAAATAATTTTCCTGTACGAATAAAAGTTCCGACATTGCAGCAATAGAGTTACATGTACATACAGAAAACAAAATATTTTTCCATTATGAAAAAATTATGAAAGCGGGTCCGACTTTGACGCAGGAAGACAGTGTTTGGTTTTCATATCTGCCTTTTTCTATGGTTTATGCAGGATATGTACATTGTATATTATTACTATGGAACGCCAAAGGGGTCAAAATTCTAAGTTTATAATTCTTAATTTGTCGTTATAAATTATATTGTTATTATGCATATTCTTATTTTCTTTCTTGAAATTCAACTTGTAAATTTCTATTTGTTTTTCAAAATATATAATCTTATTTCTAACTTCTACTTTCTCATTTCTAACTCCTGACTACAAAATTTCATATTTCTAATTTTTAAATTCTTGTTTCTAACCTGTTTTTGTTTTGTTTTTTTGTTGTTTTTTTTTTTTTGTATATAATTTATCAACGGGCGGGCGAAAATTATAGAATTAAAATAAGTGCATGTATTAGAATACATGTACAACATAAGAGCGCATATTCCCTTACCTTTGGACTATAGCCTTTAATATCACCTTGGTATAAATTAAGACCAGCACCTGATTTTGAGAATTGAAGAACTTGAGAACAACAAAGCATCAGTTCAGAGGCAAAGTACTTGTTGATCAAATGCAAAACGAAAAATTGAGTAAACTGGAATTGTTTCGTAATTCATTTTATTTCCTTCACTTTTATCTATATTTATTATTTGTAATTATTTTGTGTGTTCTAAATCATAACAAGATCTCTATTTTCTTTCTGCATATTTTCACTCATTATATAAATATTTACCATTATGACTTAATTATACACAGCCAATTGTGCCTCACACGAAATTCATATGAAATGAGCATCATGTAAATTTCACATGAAAGTTCATGAAAAATTCATATAAATTTCAAATAAGATTTACGTAAAAAATATTTCACATGAAGTTCACATAAATTTCCTTTACATGAATTTTTTTCTAAGTGACCTTCACAGGAAACTGAATTCACATAACATCCATGAAAAACTCCGTTTCACAAAATTTCATGTGAACTTTCATGTAGAGTTCATGTAAATTTCACATGAATTTCATATGAGGCACAATTGGATGTATATGATTTTTTTTACTGAATTATGGTGAAAAAGGAAATGCTAAGAAATTGACTACATACCTCTATTTATATTAAGGATATAATCAAAAATAGTAGAGTCTTTTCTTCCGTCTAACCAATGAGTTATAGACTTAAGTTTTTGTAATTGATAATAATCTGAAATGAAGAGAAAATATCACATACAAAATTACTTCATATAAAGTAATGAAACACATGAAATTTTTAAAGTGAAAATTGACTAAATTTTCCTCTTTCCCCGAAAAAGATTATTATAACAAACTCGACATATATTTATTCAAATGAAACTAAAATTTCCACTTTTACACCGAAAACGATTATTAGAACAAAGTGGCGTACTTACATGTATGTTCAAATGAAACTTAATTTCCCCCCTTCTCCGCCGAAATCTATTATGATAACAAACTGGACATACGTATCATATTTTTTTTTTTTTTTCGTATTCGAAGGAATTATACTCACGTAGTTTTTGGCGACTTATGCTGTGTCTCTACAAAAGAAAAAGGAAAATCTTACGTAGATAAAACGTTGACACAAAATATTTATTTCTGACTGAATCAGAATTTTTTTTCTCAAGCAAAATGAAGTTCCTTACACCGGAAAGCCATTCCAACATCAGAAGTTAAGCATGGTAAGTGAATTGTTCTTCAAAATTAGAAAAATAAACTAAGTATAAGCGACTTTAATGTGATAATCGAGGAACAGAAAACAAAATTGACCATGTTGACTAAAGGATATTGACGCAAATTCAATTCAGTTCAATTTTTTTATTCAAAAAGTTGCAAATTACAACATGAAGAAAATTGATATATATGTATTATTATAATATGAAAAATGAGATAAATTCGTATTTTTTGATAAATGCAAAAAAAACAAAACAAAGCAAAACAAAACACCAAGTATAAATTGAAAGTGAGATGTTGTCATTGAATTTTTAAGTAGATTTGAAAAAAAAATTCATCTATTTTCTTCATAAATTCATCATTCATGACCATGAAAAGATTTAGCGTTCTTAATCATTTTTTAGAATGATGCAAATTATAATAGCATATTAGGCTCTCCGGGCTGCTAGAATGGACTGATATTATTCCCTCTTTATTTTAGCATTTCATTTCATCCTTTATTGACGAAAACAATGAAAATCAAATAATTACAATTCATTATTTCAGATAGCAAAATACTGGTAAGTGAAAAAGCAAATTGGAGGGTACAGAAACTTCTGCATACTGAATTTTGAAAATTTCTATATTAAATTAATTTATATTAAATTAACTTATTTTCACTATTCAATAAATTTCTTATCGATTCAAAAAGAATTCGTTTCAAAGAATTCATTGAAAAGAAGTAGAATAGCAATATCTCAATAGTTCTTATATATAATCTCAAAACAAAAAGAAAATTAATCGAAACATATATTGAATCGAAAAATGATATTGAAATAGATTGAAAGAAGAAAATTAGACGAAAATTAGTTTGAATTCTGTACAACTTACCTTTGCAACTATAAGTGAAATGAGTGAATAAAATAATATGATGAAAATATTCTGGAATCTCATTTTTTTTTCTCAATTCTTTAGATTAAAAGTTTGGACGCAATACCACAGAGACACTTCTTCACATTAATTTTCCGAATTTATGAATTGTTCCAACGAGTTTACAGCATTGTTGATCAAAGAAATAAATTGTTCCGAATATAGAAATTCTTAGGAAATGAAAGTCAGATTGAAGAGTGAATTTAAAAAGATATCAATTTGATGTAAAATATTTATACAGGAAGGATGACGTCACGACCTACGCACTCCAATGGAATTATCGGGTGATTAAGGACTATATGATAAAGTGTCTAAACAGTAAAACAAAGAGTAAACTTTCTCATAGTCTCCCAAACTCAGGGTTAGTGTCCATTGCTTGAAGACCGAAATTTTCTGAATTGTTTGTCGTCCGAATCGCCCCTGATTAAATCCCTACGTTATCTTGATATCCCTTAAATTTGTCAAAAATAGAAACATAGTTTACATGTAAAATAAGACCAATTCTCGCACTGGACAATGAACGGCATGGAATGTTTCTTTCTCTGCAACAATTAAGACTACACCTTGAAAATTCCTGGGCTGAAACTTTTGATGAATTTAATAGGTGATTATCGAGTTTATACAAACACTGAAACATGGGTTAACCTAACGACACATTGCAAATGTATGCAATAAGTGACGTAGCATTTTCTTGTGGTTCATATAGAGTTGAAGAGAAATGAAGAAATAAATAAAACAGAGGAGAAAGTAATTATTAGTATTACGTGCATACCATTATCTCGTCACTATTTACGAGTTGGCGGATTACGTTTTACTAAGGGGTGCAGATTAGGTAAACCTATTGATGTACATGCGGGGGACTTTGGCACATTTTCTTTCGCGTAATAAATGAGCCCATTCATTTTAAAATCAGCAAATCTGAAGAATCTGCATTTAAAATGCGCCAGGAATCTAGCGATAATTTTTGTTCTTTTTTCAACATTCAGACTTATTAATCTGTTCCGGAAGTGAATATACTTAACTGCACAAGCGCAATTTAATTCAACATTTCAGGAGGACGAGATGTTTTCTGTTAATTAATCGAAAAATGAAAATTGGGTAGATAAATGAATAAAAATTATATAAACGAAATTTTATTGACTTTTAATCAAAGAGGATTTTTTTCGCGTAATTTCATGTGTTTGAACCGACGCAATAATGAAGTCCTAAAAATACTACGTGATGAAAAAATAAAAAATAAAGTATTATTTTCAGATTACGTGTTCGCCAAATTAATGTAAAGCGAATTAACCCGTTGTCGAGTTGTGAAAATATGGTCACGCGAATATAAAGTAATTTTGTAAAATATTAATTCTACAACAGTTGAAAGCCTAAGATGGTATCCAACTTATTGTATGTGTGGTAGTTGCTGGAGACATATTTCCAATTTTTCAAATTTTTAAATTTTGAATTAAAAAAAACGACAACACAAAACAACTTAAAAGAACAACAACAGAAAAAAAACCCTAAGAAACAGAAGAATATGTATTTTCCAGATGTGTATATGTTTGGTCTTGATTTGTTTTGTTTGTTTTTGTTTGTTTTTGTTTTTCGTTGTTCTTTTTATTTCCTTTTTAAATCTAACTCTAACTCCTATCCACGTTGAATTTTAGGCGGCAAACTTCAAGTTATTTTTGGAGAATGTAATTTATACCCCGAAAGATCAGCTTGTATACTAAAACATCAATCTCTAAATTGCCATTTCAGTGTAAACTTGTCAACTATGGCTCAAAATCGTTAGAGGAGGAGAGTAATAATTCTATTAATAGCTCCTTAACGACAGCGCCTCTGTTTGATCAGCAGCACCAAATATGTAAAACAACCGGAACTAACTCCCAATAATACCCGTATGAAGACAGGAGGACTTGGCACGGCGAAGTTCCGCATAAATAGTAAATATGACGTGAGTATAAACAGCCGAGAGTTTCCGGGGTTGGTCTAACTTTGATATGATGGCCGATAACATAAACACGCTTTTGTTAAAATATCCACCCATCCAATCTTATGATTCATGATTTATCTTGTTCACTAAACAAAATATTTTATCTCTAAAGTACCATGCCGATGTTACTAACAAGGTGCCATTTCTGGAAGCAAGTTTGTCGTAAAGCACAGTATAGTTTGCATAAATCAGTTTTATCATTTATTAATTCGTTTTCTATATCGTATTATTGAGACAAACGAAATTACAACTAACTCAAAATCAAAATTAAACAGCGAAATTTTTAAGGTATACTTCGAAGACATCTACATCATTACAGCGTTGCAATGATCAAGCAGCGAAACCATACGCCCCCCCCCCCCCCCCCCCCCCAAAAAAAACCCAACCATAACAAAACAATATAAATGGCCAACCTAAAAACACGGAGAAAGATCATAGAAATTATTATGAGAAAATGACCCATGCAAAATTAACAAAAACAAAAAAGAAAAAGAAACACACGAACTAGCAAATGAGAAAATATTAATGATTGCGAAAGGGATAAAATGAAATTTTACATGGTTTACATAATACGCTGCACCAAGAGAACCAACACACAAACCAAGCGAAAAACATAATAAAACATACATACAGAACAACGCACAGCGGAACATAACGACGGAGAAGACACAAGCCAACATAAAACCCCAAAGTCAAACATTTTGCGCTTCGTTGACTGAAGCGACTTTATGGTTAATAACGCGAGAATTCCGATCAATTTTCAGATTTGTCAGATGATCAGGGTTCTGTCTTCTCTGGTGATATTTGGACAGTATCTTTCATTGAATCCTTTATCATGGTCAGTCAGTTCTCGGTGCATGAAAAGATACTTGTATCAAATTGAAGATGGGTCTAGCGCCATGCATGATGGAAACGTAGTAAACTTTCCATGTATTCATAGAGAAATCATGCATTCTATATTAATTATTAAAATAAATAAATATAAATAACACCCTAGAACATGAGCAAATTTTCACAGAGAAACAACTTACAAATCACCAATAGATTTAGAACGCATAAGTCAATAAAATCGTTTGAATAAAGGCAAACTGAATGTCTGCCGAAGGTTTGATTCTATACTTGCCAAAGGAAGACTATAAATGGAATTTAGAATCATCTACAGTATTGTATTTGCATATGCCCTTACATTAAAATAGCATACTGATAATTCAAGCAGACAGGATTCTGTATTCCTATCAAATGATCCTCTTTACTTCCCCTTTCTGAATATTGGTCAGATTCCACGGGTGACGGTACATGAGCTCGCTTCAGCCAGCAGAACACGGACTGTTTGGATATGCTCAAATGACCACAGCGAAACATACGTTCAAAGTAAGCACACAAAATAATGGACACCATATTCTGTTCCTGATAAATTTATGTCTATCTGCAGCATGAGAAACACACTAGACTCTAATCGCCAAAAGAGAACACTCATCCACGAAGCTAGGTGACAAAAAAAACAAGGCAAGACCACGATCAACTAAACGTTAAACATGAATATAACAAACGTGCATGGAAAGAGACCAATTTGCACTAAGAGCCAACTCATGATGGCCACTTTCGTTTAAGTACCAAGCGATGTAGTTATCCGGAGTGATGTGCTCACGCCCTTAATCAAATACACTTATCCGGTACAGAGGTTTCCATAGATGCGCAAGAGCCTTCTCATTAATAACTAAGGCCACAGTAATTGAATATTTTCGTTTTACATCCCGAACTTTTTCGAAAAGGCACCCTCCCCGCCAAACATGAAAACACACAAACATTTTATCAATATAAAGTATGTGTATTTTTCTGAGCAATCCTCCAAAGACGTACCCGCCCGCAGACGTAAAACAAAAAAAAATCACCATGACGTAATGTGATATTATAAGAAAATAATCAATCCATGACACTTGTGGACACAACAATTTCACTGTGGCGTATCACGTGATACGCAAATGATATGTTCCACGGGAATCCCCTTTCATTAAACCAAGTAAATACTGTTTAAATCTTCTTTTAATGATTTTACTTTAGGCCTATCATATGCCCATTATCATCAATGATATGATGGTTATCTATCCTGGTCAAGAATAGACGTTTTAACTTTATTCGGAGAACGCTTAAACAGAAAATTTTCAATGCTCACCACATGTTATGATATGGTGCACGGACAGATACAAAATTTTCTGTTTAAGTGTTCTCCAAATATACGTCTATTTTTGACCAGAATAAACCATCATATAATTAATAATAATGACCATATGATAGGCCTAAAATAAATGCATATAAAGTAGATTTAGACAGTATTAACTTGGTTTAATCAAAGGGGATTCCCGTGGAACATATCATTTGTGTATCACGTGATACGCCACAGTGATATATTCATCTAAGCATTTGGCATACAACAAACAGTCTGCGTTCTACTAGCTGAAGCGACCTCACGTCACTGAGATAATTTTTTCCACGGTCCGAGTTCACCCATTACCGTGTCGGGAGTATCAATCACAATCAAGTAGCATTAACTCTGTAGAACTATTGACCGAATATTGTTGTTTGACACACCATATAGGAATCTGTTTTGCCAAATACTGTACCTCTTCCTGTGACGCGGCACAACCGCATATTACAAATGGCCTGTTTGCGCTGGACGTAGGTCGGACGATGTGTAGGTGTTTCAAACGCTTTATTTATTGAGCGTTTTAAATCGTCGATTAAGCATCTAAATGACCAAGACCACAGAATTGGGAGGAACTGTCAAAAATGTAAAATCGACTAAAGAACTGGATTTCAAGATCATTTAGGGAACCATGTCTCTTTCAAAGTTACCAGAAAAATCTATAGTATCAGCAGAATCCATTACAGTCAAAAAATTTAAGAGACCACAAAAAGTATTGGACGAAGAAACGTATACAAAGGTGACCACCTTTTCCTGTTTGCTATCCAAATGTAACTTTGCAAGTTTACTGTCATGTTCACGACATTCAAAGCACTGAAAGCAGGGGCAGATATACAGGATTTGAGTTTAGAGGGGGCGTGAAATATATCAAAAGGTCTCCATCCCAGTGGGTCCAGGGTGAAGTCCACTGCCCACGAAGCTCACTTCAGAAATCGGAAAATTGAAGTTTTCTCTACTTTGTCAGCATATATTCTGCTTAAAATTTATATATGAGGATAGATCTCAAACTCTCATAACTATCGGTGTATAAGATATAGAGAATAAGTGTCTTAATTTGTGTTTTGTTACGGGTATACATGTACAACACACAGCAAGTGCATTTATCGTACATGTAATGCGCATTAGCGCATTTCATGCGATAAATGCACTTGCTGTGTGTTGTATACTCGTAACAAAACACAAATTATGAAATTTATTCTATATATATGCACTATAGTTGTCTATTTCATTCTTGTTTTCTGAAACTGCCTTTTCTAGGTAAAAGAGTGACGTCAAAATTCATTTCACCGCGGGTTCAGTTTGCAGGTTATAACAGCCGTCGCGGCATATTTCTTTAGATCTTATGCATTGTGACGTCACGAGTGTTAATACACAAATTGCAGCACGTTCCTTTCAATAGTAACATCTCAGGGAATTACATTGGTTGTGCGTATATATGTCTGTACAACTAATAAATTATGCTCACAGTGAATGAAAATAATTTTTAATGGGATGATTTCTATGTAAATTTTAGTGACAGTGTGATGCCGACGACGTTCTTCATAGACTCGGTGTTAAACATCGGCGACGCCGCACTTAAATTAACATACATGTAGAAAACTCCCTATCTAAAACTATTTTCTTTCACTGTGAGTGCAGTATTAGTCGTAGGTACACATATCATACCTCGTTTGTTATGAGAGTTTGAGATCTATCCCCCTATATAAATTTTAATTAGAAAATATGCCAACAAAGTAGAGAAAACTTCAATTTTTAGATTTCTGAAGTGAGCTGCGCGAACAGTAGTCGGGGGGGAAGGGTTCTGGAGAAAGGGTAGAGATGGCCGAGTGGATAAGGTGTTCAACTCTCACGCAGACGACCGGGGTTCAAATCCCAGTGTGGTTATATGAGAGTTGAAAGTCATATCCATTCGTTCGTCCCTCATAGTTTCCTGACCAGGGGGACTGTAAAGAGCCCGGTTGGGGACCCATGTTCATGCTGCGACAAGGGTATCCAAGTGTGGTGTCACCTTATAAAAGCCGTTGGAAATACGGACCATCCTTACAACCTTCCTGCGTACATGCATACACCACATACACTAGTGGAGGATGGGCATTAAATGGCCTTAAAATGGGGTAGTACTTTGCACCTTAAATAATAGATGGGGCTATGAGTCGCCCCAAAGGGGAACGGCCTGGCGTAAATACATGTACTCTGGATTAGCTAAGTGAGAAAAAATGCAAGGTGGGTAGAGACACTTAGTTTTCACTAGGAAAATCTATATTTAAAGTCTTAGATATGGAGATATCACTGGGCAGAGGATTTGTCAGACTTCGCTCTGTAACAATGATAGTGGGATTCAGTCTCTTTTAACGGCAGCCAAGAGTACTGGATTATTCAGTCTATCCCCCTACTTGAATTTCAAACAACAGGTCAAAGGCCAAGGTCACATTTCTTCTATAGTTGATTAACATACATAGTTGCTATAGTATTTATCATTGATATGATTAATAATTTCAGGACTTGGAGGGTATAATAGAGAGAGACTTCTTCCCAGATCTACCTGACCTTAAGACACAAGCAGAGTATTTCCAGGCTTTAAAGTCTAATGACCTTGTCAAGCTAAGAGAATTTCAGCTCAAATTTAATGGTAGGAGACCAACGACTGGATTATCTGAAGGTATTTATAATGAAAAATATTTCCAATTTTCAGGTAAATAGAAACAGTTCTACATTTGTACATATGTATCACATATCTATAAACTGTTAACTGATTCAAATTATTGCTTTACATATATGGTTGTATGAATACAATGTGGAAAATAAGAATCATCTTTCTTTTTGTGTGTCACCTATGATGCATTGTCAGTGGCAGATCCAGCGCCCCCTTCGCCGGGGGGGGGGGGGGGGGGGTCAAGGGGCGAATTTTACCGATTTTTACTGAAAAAGGGCCAAAATATACCTGTTTTTGGAAAATTTTGGGTCAGTGCCGGGGGGGGGGGGGGGGGGGGGGTTGCAGATGCCCCCTGAATCCGCCACTGATAGTGACACTTGGGGATCACTTTGCCCATCTGTCTGCCATGCTTAAGGTGTCACACCCTAATTAATTAGTGTTGCACACATTCTTTCTTCGGAATGCTACTATATTTTCTTCATTCCTCATTTACTGGTAATATGTCAAGAAAAAGCATCTTCAGAAACTCACCTCTTTAAATTTAATATTGAATTTATTTTTCAGCTTCACCTGCGACATTTGAGACCCCTGATGTCACACAGAATGCTGGTCACTTTGGGGATATTGATGGAGAGAGAGATGAAGGAGAGAAAGATGGAATGAAAAAGAAAAATGAGAAGGAGGAAGAAGAAAACAAGAGTAGGTCACTTTATTTCCATTCTGCATGATATGATTTATGTCAGTTTATTTCATGAGTTATTTGCCCTTTTTTTCCAATGTACAGGGCCAGTAACCAAAATGTTGATTGTTCAATAGTCTTCCAACATAATATGTACATCTTAATGTGGTGTTATATTCTCCACTGTAACTTATGTTTATGTCTGATACATTTACAATGTACAGTTATTTATGACATTTGCATTTGATCTTTGAAAGAAGTAAACTGGACACATTTTCAAATTTGAGACAAAGTAATATGGCACTTACAGTTTTTCTCATGAAAGAATCTTCTGTTGTTAATAAATATTTGGCATTATAATATTGACCATGGAGTTTCACCTTCACATTTTTACATGAGGTATACTTTACTTATAGAATTTTTAAACCTGATGAGAATTTACAATTATACATACCTGGTATGCTGTGACAAATACGTGAAAGTGAGGACCACAATTGTTTGAATTTCCTTTAATTTGAAAATAGGAAAAAAGGATTACATGTATATCATGAAATGTCTTGCTACAAGCAGAACCAGGCTTATTAATTTAAGGTATTCTTATGTATCCACTTTTCATACAACATTCAGTGTAAATTGTCTAACAATTATAACTATATTTATATTGTACAGAACGTAAGGGGCTGAGTTTAGATGGATACCTGTCAAAGACGACAAGCGAGGATAACGCTTCCTTTGCCGATATTCTAGAGGAGACACAGAAGGCACAGAGAGAAAAACATGCCTGGCTTTATGAGAATGAACAAAGTAGGACTAAGGTAAAAACAAATATCAAAATATGTCAGGTACTTTATGTATAAAAGTTAGGTTGCATATTGAAATTTTAGTTTAAATGATTTCTGACAATGAATTGCTAATGAATAAAGAATTTTATACATGAAGGAGGGCTTTTATTTCTCCTTGTTTTGGGGCCGAATTTCGGCCCCTTCCCAACGCAAAATTTCCTCTATTTTTCCCAAAAAATCACTCTTAAATTCCCAAAGAGGAATCATAAAAAAATCACCTTAGAAAATAAGACTCAAAACCTGGAAGTCAGCACAAAATGTCCTATTATAAGTGCATCTTTAAGTTTTTCATTCATCCCTTGTTTATTTCAAGCAAATCAATGGATTAGCAGTATGAATAAATGGTACTTAAGGGTTTTACTGTGGTGTCAATTTGTATAAAAATTTTCCAAATTTCCGCAAAATGTTGCAAATTTTCCCAAATGGGACAGGCACAGGCACCTTCCCCAAAATAAAAAAAAAAACCCTGCCCTGGGCTGAAAGAGAAATGTACTGTACATTCTTTTTATGTCGCCTGTAATGCAAGAGCTACATATAGGGGTCACTTTCCTGCGTCCATCTGTCTGTCTGTCTGGTAGTCACTCTTTCACGTATTTTGCTATAACTTACTTGATATACAACAGACATCTTTCAATCTTGCAGGGATGGGAAAGCATGATGAGACTCAGCATCCAATCTAGGTCAAGGTCACTATCCAGGTCACCTACTTAGGGTCAAACATGCGACAGGCGACATACCTGTTCTTGATCAGTGCTATTATTGGTAGTACATACAGGTGTAGCCATTGAATTCTAAAGGTAGATTTTTTGCATTTCAGGAAGAAAATGAAAGACTTGCATTACCAGGAATTGAGAAGCAGGCAGCGATAGAACCTGGCCAAGCTGGCGTAGACTCCTGGAAGTATCAGGCCAGAAACTCGCTGATGTATGTCCCAGATGGTATGTGTCTACTAAATACTGTTGTTAACTCTCCACCACATAGCTTTATCCCATTTACCTCTTAATGATACCAATTATAATACTTTTTTTATAGTTTTTGTCAAAAAAGATTATATTAAGGAGAGAAGGTTGATTATATCACAAAGTTATCACTAAGTAAGTAAGGCCACAATTAAAAAAATGTTTGTTTCCCCTCCCCCCGGGTCTGATTTTTTCAAGCGACCCGGCAGGCGGGTACTTTTTTTTTGCTGCCAGAACTACATGTATCAAATATGTTGAAAGTCGCTTGAATCCAAAATTGAAATTGAACATTACTGGACTCCTTACAGCTGCACAGTCACACTTCGTGTTTCTAATTGATACGATAAAGACTAAGAGCTGGCAGCCGGCGACTTCTCGCCTCTTACTTCGGGGAAAATCGCCGCCTGCTTTCCGTAAAAAATATCCGTTATGTCTTAATTTCTATCGCTGGTTAAGTATGAAATGTCTATTTTTTTTTATTGAACATGTTCAAAAGAAAATTACGTTGTCCTGTAAAACCTACTCTATATAAACAAAATTGTACCAAGATACTAGCACATGATAAATATTTCCGCAACGCGGCGTAAAGGGCCATTTTACGGCAACGTCAAATCTGCAAGAATAAGATGCACTATAGAACGATTACATCTCGACTCTTTTTTACAACTTGTAAATATTGAATTTGTATAGATATTGACCACGCGCAACCACGAGTTACGGAATATAAATGGCCGGCGTTTTCCAGTGCATGATAAAGATATACTTTTCTTTCTCGGTCTGTTTATTGTTTGTTAACAGTGAAAGTGAAAAATAATTATATGCACAACATCATGAACTCATTGTAATATTGAGTCTATTGATAATGACGTTCACGATGCAAGAAGTTAGCAAGGACCGCCGACAACCGCTAGAGAAACGTAAGTTAATCATAACCGAGTACAATGATCAGGTACTGTAAACGTGGTTATTTACCGGGGGGATTTCGCGATTATAACATCAAGACGTTTCGCGTGGGGGAAATATTTGCGATAAAAATGTCTTTCTTATTGCGAGAATGCAGCGGTGATATTTTCGCGTGGGTAAAATTTTGGCAACGTCACTTGATTCGCAAAAATTACCCCAAAACAAAAATTTCCAGTTTAAAGTAGTTTTCTTCTTATTCACTCGATTTTTATGCATTTAGATAATATGCCTGAATTTTGGCCCACTCAGCGGACCGTTCCAAATGAGCAATGGGTCTTTATATTGCGTTCAAACGCTTATCCGTGAAACGAGATTTCACAAGTAAGTTGAGGAACTAGATTGGTCACATGCGTATACTATACATGTAAAGCACTCGCATAGTTCGAAAGGCTTGTTTAAAATTGTACGTCTGTAGACCGAGCGCTCGTCTATCTTGTTCTCAAAAAATTTTGGGAGGATATTTACAAGAGAGAGAGATAATTATCAATTAATGTACCAATAATACGTAATACAAAGCCAACGTGAATGAAAGATGGGGTGTGGGGGATACAGCAAGATTTCTTATAATAATGTAGGAATGAGAAAGCTACTGAGTTGTTTTACAATTCTATTTGGATAGAATATTGTAACGTTGAAACTGAAAATGGACATGGCCATGATTCGATTTCTGGACCAAAAAAAAAAAAAAAAAAAAAAAAAATATCGGACTTTTTGGCTATAAAAAATATCTGACTCGGCAGTGTTTTTCCTGACCTAGTCGGGGCGAGGGGAAACAAACAATTTTTTAATTATGGCCTAAGCATCTTCCTTTTTAAGTGAAACATTACAATTTTGTAATCTAACTTTTGCAGGTGCAGATATGAATGCCCAGGAATTACTGGACATGCGGAAAGCCAAATCAAGGGAGATCATACACGAGAACACCCGTTTTGTCAATAACCCTTGGAATAACATGAAAAGTAAGGAGTTGATGAAGCAAGCAGCGTCGGCCAAGGCCCTGGCGAACTGCGGCAAAATAGGCCATGATGGGAAAGAGGTGCTACCGCATGAATCTCCCAGAATTAATGGGTATGGCTTTGTTGGCACACCCTCTCCTGCCCCTGGGGTAGAGGAATCACCACTAATGACGTGGGGAGAGATAGAAAGCACACCCTTTAGACTGGAGAATGATGTCACAGCTACACCGGGACCGCAGTTTAAGGTAATTGTATTATCTTAGGTGAATATTTACATGTACATGAAGTCCATGCGTGCTTCGTAATAAGGTACATAACTCTGCAATGAGAAAAGAGGTGATTTATTTGAAAAGAGGTGATTTATTTGTAATATACACATACGGCAAAGCGTTTTTTTACTGAGCCCACCTATCGCGGCTGGCTTATTTAAGGTGGAATTCCACCTCAGCATCGCCGCTGACCCCCGCAAAACAAACTAGAAAAAATCAGAAACTCTTCCCATGGTCATTTATACCAACATTTAATAGATAACTTTTCTTTGCAATACTATCTTACAAAACCTTTAAGCCCTCTATGTAAAAAGTATTTAGCCCGAATAAGACTTTCATCGCATAATCTTAATATTGAAAAAGGCCGATACACTAACCAAAATAGAAGTGATAGACTATGTACTCTTTGTAATAGTGGAGATATTGAAGACGAATTCCATTTCATATTAAAATGCCCTTTCTACAATAATTTAAGGAAAACCTTCATTAAACGATATTATTTTAGTAGACCAAGCGTTTTCAAACTCACTCAATTATTAAGCGTCAACAATGTGAAAGAATTATGTAACCTAGGAAAATATTTAATAAATGCCTTTAATTTAAGGTCCGAATATATTTGACCGCGGCTACTCTCCACCTTTATCAATAACATCATGTCTGTATCTTCATTTAATGTTTATTTACAACTGTCATTGATTGATCCTAGGAGTATCCTTTTATTTCAGCACAAGTATGACTTTCATTTGTTTAATTTATACTTTGAATTCCATTATGATGTCTGTGAGTTTGTATGCTGAGCTTATATAAGTACATAATGTATTTACATCTACATTACATGCCCTTGTGGTATCATATATTATCATGCACATTATTTAAGATTTATTGCAATATTTTTCCATATTTTTATATGCATTGTACATGTATACCGATAAGCTGTATGGCTTAAGGAATAAATAATTGAATTGAATTGAAATCACTTCATCGCGGTGCCAAGATCGCCGGGAGTTGCGGTGGCGTTGCGGTTGATTGCCGCGCTGACAATTACCTGTCCAGGTGTTACCTGACCAGGTGCTATTTCTTACCGATGAATAGAAACTTGTTTTTAAGCATGACATGTATAAATAAAATGATGATTTAAACATTAGGACATGAAACATAAGTACATTTTGTAAATTGAGCCTAAAAATGTTTCGGATAACCTGACTCGACGCCAACGATCCACAGGAATATCCGCCTCTACTTTCCTTATATATATTGACTATAGAGAGACGTGAAGGGGCGGGTGTCATTGAGGGTTGTTGGCATCGAGCTCCTGTGGATCTACCTTATTTTCATCCCGACTCTTTTTTATATCGGATAAGCAGGTCAAAATAATGAATATTTACATCTTCTGGCGTCAAGTCCAGATGAAGCGGAATCTATTCACATTAAAATTGAAGCATGATCAAATTATGTCTGTAGGCTCTTTACACGGGTACTTATAATAGGCATGTGAAAGTTGCAATGAATCGTCGGTCCTTGTTCACTTCTTATTATTAAAAACATATTAAACTAGCGTTGATAAAATAAATGCTATATGAAAGATTACTCCAGATGAAATGCAAAATCCCGAGTTGTGTATCACGTTACGCATAACTCCGTTTGTAGAGACCAGACAATCAAATTTCCAAACAAATTAATTAGTGCTTATACAGGTGACAGGTATATTGCTGGACAAACAAAGCCATTAGAGCGGCGATCTCTACGCTGTCATGGGTACTCGTCTGACCCCGGGGACGTAATAGTGTGGATCCGCTCACCATAATGGTCCTTTTCTATTATGATGCAATATTGATTTTTCTCCGACATTCTTTTTTATCCTCGTTCTGCGTCTGAGATTTAAATGTCCAACGTCCACTTAAGTTTCTTATCTACGTAAAGGTACTTGTGTATGCGTTCGTCCGTAAAATTATCATGTCATTTTAAGTGGTCAGTCAATGGGTACAAGTTGAAGTAATCAAATTTGAAGAGTGAGTTGTGATATGACATATAGATTTATTTCGCCTTGGACTAGAATGTCGAAAACTGATTGGATAGAGCCCGTCACGTGGAAGCAGTCTATAACTCTATAGACTGAATACCTGGGAAGTGACACACTTTTGAATTCACAAAGGTAAGGGAAATTTGTGAAGAAGGGGTCCTCGGCAAAATAAAACACTTATTTGGTCAGCTTCGCCTCGCCTTCCATAGATTTTACCAACCCGACATATCTCCGTAGACGGTCTGTAACTGACCAAATAAGTAATAATGTACAAGGGAGCTCGACCGGGGAGTTTGGAATTATATAACCCTCCCTTTCCCCTGGCTTTTTACTGTAAAATTTTAGAAATAGCAAGAGGGAGCTACGTGAACATGCATTTGCGGCATCTAATATTTCTGCAATAACATATTTTCTTCAGTCGCTGCAAATTAAAATAAAATACATAATTTTACGCCAGCACTTCGGGCTGGTAAGGCCATGTAAAATTTATTCTATGTTTCTCAGATAATTGGGTCTAAAAAAGTGGCAAGGTAGGTAGGGTTTTTATTTTTTGTTTTTGTTTTCCATCAAGAGTACTCTTATTATTCATGTAAGGCAAAAAATTGTATGCCCAGTCTAATCCCCCCATAATTCATTTAAGGCAATAAATCTTATTCTGTCTCCCCCCCCCCCCCCTCACCGTATTTCTTCATAGAAAACTGTCTTTGAACCATCAGTCAAAATAATGGTACATGTACATTAAAATCTATGGCTTTCTCCTGTAAATAAGTTGATTTTTTTTAAAGTAAAATAGCCTATTCCTTCTGAGAACGGAAAGACGTAGCTCATCTGTCTAAAATGGAAGAAGCTAATAGATACAAATATACGAAGTATGACATGAGTACATTAGTAGAATCGCGTAAGAGACTTGATGGGTGTTATTTGCTCACACCTAACTCAATCCCAGTTAGAATTAAATAAGACCCCTCACTTCCTCGGATGGATACGTTCATATGGTCAAAAATGTGGCCTGTAGCGTATATCTTCGAAAGTCAAGTCTGGATGAAGCGGAATCTTTAGAAATCGAATGAAGTGTTCAGCATTAACCATCGTCTGATAAAATAATGTACACGGGTACAATAGACATTCTTTTATTCATAGATTTAAGGATTTAATTACGTTTCTCTTGCGTTCGTCGGCGGTCCTTGCTTATACTTTTTACAACGTGAACGTCATTATTAATAGATTCGGAAGTATAACAATGGACAATTGCTATTGTTCAGCATAGGTATTTACATAAATTATGCTGTAGAGATCAATAAAGAAAACTTATACCAACGTTCTAATACATGTAATACTCGATGTATTAAATGTCCGCGACACGCGTCGGCATCCTATACAATTCTCTTTAAACGGCGCGTGGATAAAGTCTTTACCCGTAACGTAAATACGGAACGTGCCGTGATTTGTACGGGCTTTTAAAAGTATTTATTCATCGGGTACTGTTTGGACGATTTTACAGGAAAATAAACATGTTCAATGAAATAAATGGATATTTCGTTTTTAATCGACAATCGAGGATGAGACACGGCAGATATTTTTTTCTGAAGTTGCAATAAAAACGTCTCATCGGCGGCAAATTATAGCACGCGGCGGTGTCTGAGAAACGTAGATTTTATTTTACATGGCCTAAGATATATTTCTCGATATTATTATTTTTTTTTTTACAAAGTTACAATTCTTTTTTTTTTTTTTTTTTTTTTTTTTTACAAAGTCGCATTCCACCCCCCCCCCCCTTTCAGATTTCCAAAACGGTAAATCAAACGGCGATTGAAGGTAGATGATACGCCCTGCGCAGTCAGCCGATAAGGTGTGAAAACACGTCAATTAGTAATCCCCACTGCCAGACCTGAACCAGATGGAAGACCCAACCTGTCAAATGCGATTGCATTAACGGCTTATAGTGAATAAAGAATCTGAATCTGAATCACTCCCCCCCCCCCCTTTCTTTTTTCAATTATTTATAAGCACCCGTCTTTAAACGGGTATAGCTTTGAATAGTATGTCAACACGCGGATTTAGAGATAGGAGGTCATGATCCAGTCCCCACCTCCTGGAATTTGCCATTATAGTAAAGCTGATTTTCATAGCCCCCCCCCCCCCCCCCGTGAGTTAGATCTGCCCATTGATTGTAAAAGTATCGCTCCTTAGAAATAATTCAATTCACGATGATTGGACTTTCAGAGAAAACCAATTGAAGACCATACGATAATGCAATTTTAAAAAAAAGGAAAGAAAAGAAAAAAGTGCGTGCTCCTTGTTCTGGTCAAACAAGTCCGCAAAAAAAAATAAGACATCGATTGATGAAGAACGTGTATCCAGACAAAGATGAATCATGTAAATAAAGTAAAAAAAAAAAAAAAAAAAAGAAGACCGGCATACAAAGAAAAGCAAAAAAAAAAAAAAGAAAAAAAAAGAGGATAGCCTAATAATAAAACAGATGTAATACAATAACCAACCCCCCCCCCCCCCTTTTTTTCGCACTGAATTCCAAAAGTTAACCGGTGAACGCCAAACCAAAACTAAATCAACAAACGATGCCTCACAAGTTGTTCACACCTTTTCAGTTACCCTGCGCTTCTACCTGTATAACAATCATCCCCTGTACGGGAAGAGGCGATGTCTTCACACTTGTAAGACCAGACATGTAGGCACGCCCATATATAACCCTTCCCTAATCAATATTGACAGCTACGTACACGCGACACGTCGTCACTCAAGCAGAACTAAGGAGGGTTTTTGGGGTGACATGTACATGGAAATATCGATGTTAGCGACTTTTCCAGAATGTATGCAATTTCAACTTCAAGTAAGAAAATAATAAGCAAACATTGTACCAACATGACTAAGCCGTAGATAATAAATAAATTTTACATAGTATTCACCTGGATTTTTTGCGAAGAATTGAATTTAAACTTTGCATGTTCCTTATCTGCATGAAATTGAGATTTAATTAGGCATTTGTGACAGAAAGAAAATAAAATTACGCTCAAAGTTTAATAAGGTTTCCTGTATATAATGTTTACGTACGATATAGTTCTTTTTTAGCTCACCTGAGCCAAAGGCTCTAGTGAGCTATTGTCATAGCGATCCGTCCGGCGTCCGTCGTCCGTCGTGTGTCGTGTGTCGTCTGTCGTGTGTCGTGTGTCGTCTGTCTGTCGTAAACTTTTCACATTTTCAACTTCTTCTCAAGAATGGCTAAAGGGATTTTGATGAAACTTGGTAGGTATAAAGTACTAATGGTCCCCTACAAGTGTTGTTGTTTTTCGTCCGGATCCCTCAACAGGTGGCGCCACCACAGGCAAAAGTAGGTCACAGGGGGTACCCTCCTTTGACAAACTTCTTCTTCAGAACGGAAGCACGTATCGACAAACCGAAAGCATCAGGATGATCTAGAGAGATGTCTTAAGAAGTGTTGTTATTTTTGGTTCCACTCCGAACTCAAATTTTTGACGCTTTTTTGACGTCTCTTCGGACTTAGTCAGAAATGCTAATTTTTGCACTATTTCTTTAAATAAGTCAATAAGTGTATGATTTTACACACTCATTTACTGCATATTTATCATATCTAACTTACTTTTTTTCTTAGATTGTCATGAAACTTGGTAGGTATGAGGTACTCATGGTTCCCTACAAGTGAAAGAATTTTGTCAAGATATCCTCATTTGGATTTTTACGGAAAAACATTCATAGATACAATGTAGGTTTTCCATACCCAAGAGTAGTGGTTCAAACCCCGGCAGTACCCCACTTTTGCAGTTTTTTTTCTCCTTTTTTTATATTTATCGTTAGAATAGAAAGTGTGAAAGAATTCTGTCAAAATATCAACTTTTAGATTTTTCATGATTTTTTAAACAGACAAGCTAGTTTGGCTTTGTGCACGTCGAAATAACACATGCAATCAAATATATACTCTGAATTTATTTTTGAGATGTTGACTTTTTCCATACATGCATATTATATAACAATTTCCCTATATAATGATTATTTTCTCCGCTTTATTTTTGTATCTATGGTAGACAAAGTCGCCATATATCTTGTGTTACAGATTTGATTGGTTAATTCCTCCACGCCCATTTAATAGTCACGGTGGGTAATCTCGCAACGCAGAACACTAGGTTTATCTAAAATTTCGTGTATTACAAATTATTTTTCACAAAAAGGGGAATGTGATGCAGTGTAAAGATGCCTTAGATACGAGTTTTATCGAAAGTAAGAGAGGTAATATCCTTTTATAAGGCCGAAAAACTATCGGCATGATTGGTGTAGATGAAAGTGAAAGTAGAACGCCGATCGTGTTTGTGCATTATAAAAAGCTATAATATCCACCTTATTTTGGATACAACTCATAGTTAGGGCGTTGTTACACTGCATCACATTTCCCTTTTTGTAATAAATTATCTATTTTGCGCAAAAATATTGAAAAATAAATTGTTCTGCGTTGCGAGATTACCCACCGTGTTAGTACTGTACACGTGATACATTTCAGGAGATTAATAGATGATCTATCGTGCAAACAAAATAGTACTGCCGGTATTTAATAGATTTTATTTAATGTGCATATACTGGGAACACTTTCATGCTTGTTATTATTCATGTACTTGGAACAATTCCATACTTGTCATCGTTTATAAACTTAGCTCGAATTTCCTTTGTCTTAGACTCTCTTAGATGAATTGTATACGGACTGATTTCTTGAAGAAACATCTAATGAGTAATCCCTTCCCGAGGATTTTGAGAATGTATAGGACATTTGATATATCTGAAATTCTTGAAAACAAATGAGTAATTTCTTCCCGAGGATTTTGAGAATGTATAGGACATTTGATATATCTGAAATTCTTGAAAACAAATAATTCAGTTCAGAGTTCTTGAAATCTTTCAATGAAATGTTGGACCACAGGAAGCTGTTGTTTTAAAAGAGGAAATAAATTATGATTCACAACCTTAAGCCACTGTGTTCGACATCTTGTATGTATACAACATTTCTAAAGACGAACACAAGAGGCTTTGAAGGTCGTGAATAATAAAACATTTTCTCTCATAAAACGACAGGTTCCTGTGGTCAGACATTTGGGAATTTTTATCTGTCCAAATAATAGATAGAACATGAGTTTTTATCGGACCAAATGATTTTTTATCAGCAAATCCGATGCAGCTGATACTTTTCATGAACTCTGTCAGCTAATATTTTGTCCATGTAACAGTCCTATCATGAGGCGAAACATAGTTAACAGTAAATAACGATGTGGTAGGTCTGCTAGTTGGACAAGCTTTACAGTATCATGGGCCTATTAATTTGTTTCCCTAAAAGCAGCATACACCAGAGTATTAAGTTTATTTCATTGTTTTATTCTTTTTGTCTGTTTCTTCATCACTTGCTGCACATTAATGTGGAATTTTACAAAATGATTTTTTGATGTTGAATAATTGAACTATACACTAGCTGGGCATATGACTTTGGATCACATTATCCGTCTATTCAAATCAGTAAAAAAGATAATGTTTTGAAATGTTACTATTTCTTCTTGTTTGTACTTTTAAAGGCTGTAAAAAAAAATCTTGTCTGCATCCGGCAAAAATCTTTTTAGAAAGAATGTAGGCTCAAATCGTGATACTGGCACTATCAATTTTACGTCTTATTCAATGTCAGTATGTCAATTAGAGCACCCATGGGTATCAGGTGAGCGTTGTGCCCTCCTGGGGCTCTTGTTTTTTCTTGAGAAAGAAATAAAATAGTGTTTACATATATTTTTTACGGAAGTCGAAGAGACAAGAAGACACCCAGATTATTTCGATCCACACAAACATCGTCTACCCCTGTATTAATCTAATGATCTAATTAGTAATTTTGGCTTCGCGCCTTTTTGAATCGTGAAGGGGTGGGGGAGTCGCGATTTCACACTTAGCATGGACAGAGGGGGGGGGGGTTGCATTACAGCGCAAAATGCTTTTAAAGATGAAAATAGTATGTATAAAATCAATAAACGGACAGGCTAGAAAATTTATTCTACCATTTTATAGGAAAATTACCCCCCCCCCCCCCCCCTCTTCTCCCGGACGGCCGCTGGTGATTAATCTACCTCTGACTCCTGCGTCCCTGGCGCATAAAAACGGAGCTTTTTTTCTATGAAAAGATATATATGCATTGTGGAATGGGAGTTTAACTTCTAGATACATGTTATCTATAAAAAATCTTCTATAATTGTAAACTTTGCAGGACGTTGTGAATTATCTATTGAAATCGTTTCACACCTAATTACCACCTTCGTAATTTCGTATATATATATACATTTGTAATTGGTTTGTTTGGATAACGTTTTACTATACATCGCCTCACTTGCGCAAACAAAACAACCAAATAAACAATAAATTACTAAATAAGGCTATATTTGACTAATTGGGAGATAGACGCTTTTCAACATTTTAACATACGAACTAGCGAACATAAAACACCGCTAACTAGTAATCTCAAACGGAAGAATCTACAAAAAAAAACGGTCTGCAGTGCTTTGGACTTGAACAGTAAAGATATACAAAAAATGTCGTAAAGCCTCGGCTCCAGTCGATGTATCTCTCAAAGTCGAAAGACGGAGACTTTAAACCCATTTTTGCTTGACCGTACCGCTCCCGTAGACTGCCCATTGTTCTCTAATCCTTAGATAAACACAGCTGGACATTATAACTAGTTCTATCATTCAGTCACACGGTTCTCTTTTCGTATGTACAACGTAACGCTTTTAAAGGACATTTTTATGTCACCAATGATAACAATACATCAAAATAAAGGACGTAAATTTTAAAAGAATAAGTAAAATATAAAAGAATGGTTATAGTACTGTTACAGGTAAATAACAAGTTATTAATTGCCTGCGGCGATCGCCACCGCGTATCCCGGCGATCATTGCGGTGAATTGCCAGGATCGATGTCCGCGTTGAGTCAACTCCATTGTTAATCCATGACCGCGGGGATTTAAAACCCTGGGTCAAAAAAGATTGCGGGGATGATTTGACAGGGTAAAAACACGCGATGCCGGTAGTGTATAAAATGTACTTCACAAATTAAAATGAAACACTTTAATCCAAACATCATGTATATCAATCTTTGTCGTTTTAGATCCCAGAGGTACCAAAGCGAGATAAGTTAGCCATGGAACTAGCAGAAAAAGCCAGTAAAGCTCATAGAGATAAAAAAGAAAAGGCCATCAAAAGCATGCAAGCTAGGTTTGCTACGTAAGTGTCAACATTCTTTATATATCCTGTTGGGGTAGTGAAAGTTGATATAAAGTAGATTATTTAATCTTTATCGATATATTGAAATATAGAAATAATGGATATTAAATTTATGAATTTTGTTAAGGTTAAATCAGTAAGACTGAACTTCTAACTAATACCAGACAGACTCGTTTTACCAATTATGCATGTACATGTACGTGTATAAGGCACGGTCCATTTGATATTCTGGGGGGGGCTTGGGTTTTTTTCGAAAAAAATAATTTTGCTCTGAATTTTGATGAAAAAAATAAATTTGCTTATGGTGTGACAGAAAAAAATAATCTTGCTCTTACAAGTAATCTGAATTTGAAGAATAACCATAAAATTCGCTTAAAATTCCTGAAAAATTTTCGGCTCGCTTCGCTCGCCGCAGTTTTTACTTTCTATAAAAATAATTGGGCTAGCTTCGCTCGCCATACTTTTCTTCTGTAATGGCAAGTTCATATTTGAAAATATCAAAAGAATGCATGTGACTGAAACAATTAAAATGCTTAAATACATTATCAATATAATTTATTACTATTAATAGATACATGCACATTTATCACCATAGTGTCTAATTTTATATACCGTGCAAGCTTGGAAGGCGAATTTAAATAAGTTTTTCACTAGTTTTCATTTCTACATGTAAAAACTTGCATCAGGCCCTCTTACATGTTACATGACCTTATATACATAATTATATATCGCATATTGTAAAAATCTTTCATCTCTCTCAGCTAGTTTAGAAGTGAATACAATTTACATGAAAATAATGTTTGGAGTAATTTAAGTAAAACTAAAGAATAACACAAACATTCTTAATATTCACATCAATTGTTATAAAAAAAATTTCCTTGCTCCAACTTTGCAAGAAAAAAATAATTTTGCCCCGGTCCGGGGCGAAAAAAATAATCTTGCTCCGACAAAAAACCCAAGCCCCCCCCCCCCCAGAATATCAAATGGACCGTGCCTAATTGAAAGAATAATTTTATTTTACATTTATTTCAGACCATCACCAAAGTTTGGCAGGAGTACAACAGAAAGGATAAACTCTATGTCTCCGGCAGCTCAGAAACTTGCTATGTCAAGACTTGGTATACGGACTCATACAGACAAGGCCCTTAAAGCCAGTTATACCCCCTCCCCCTCCCATAGACTCCCAGGGGAGAAGACTCCATTCAGTCTCACCCCTCGATTGACTCCTAAAAGTGGCAGTTCCACCCCATCAGGGGCAAAAACTCCTGGTAGCAAACGGGAAGGAGCCGATGTGTCATCACTTACTGATAATCTGTTACAGTTACCAAAACGGAAAAAGGCTTCTGATTTCTTTTGATGGATGTGACTTTGCCAATTCCATCAAAAAGGGGCAAAAACTCATCAAAACAGGGGCAAAAACTCTTGCTTACAAATTGACAATGTGTCATTGCTTAATGGTAATCTGTTACCAATACCGAAACAAAAAGGCTTCTGATTTCTTTTGACAGAAGTGATGCTTTGTGAAGGTTAAACTATTGATATTGTGATACCATCCATATTTACATGTAATCATTGTAATGTATAAAGTATGCAATATGGATACAGAGAGAGGATACTTAAAAATGTCACCATAAATCTCACTTTGTGATTTTAACTTTTTTTATAAACATGTATGTACTGTAAACATGGTTCTTTTTGCTGGGGGAAAATTTCGCTATTATAACATCAAGATGTTACGCTTGGGGAAAATGTTTGCAATATGAATGTTTCTGCCTTTGAAAGAATGCAGCAGATTTATTTTGGCGTGTTTTTTTTTTCGGGTGGGGAAATATTCGCGAAGTTTCTTGATTTGCAAAATACGCAAAAATTTCCACATTTACTGTATGTTATTTGATAACATCAGGCACCCATGATCACGCACCTCAGGATCAGTAGCTCAGATAGTTTGCTAAACTGAAACTGTGACAGATTCAAGGTATTAGAGATGTGTAAATGTTACATTTTGGAGATGAGGGAGTTAGATCTTGACCTGATAAGTCAAGCAAATAAACATCAACAGACAAAGCAATATTAGATTTGGGTATGAATGAGATTGTTCATACTGAGGAGGTAGTATAGTTTGTATACATGTACTGTAAATGTGTTTAATTCTTTGATTACGATATAAAGTATACTTATGTGATTTAAAAGGAAAAAATCATTATTTAGCCAACTGGAACGACTGTGGAGAAGAGGGATACATGTACTTGTAGTAAATATACATGTATGAAAGTAATGAAAAAACATTTTGGCTGAACTTCATCTGTGTCAACTTTAATTGAAGTAAATCTACTTAATGAATCTCATGTGAAGATACTTGTTTGTTAAGTTGACAACTCTATGTGGCATTTCCTTAATGAAACCTATTCCATTTCCAAAGGACATAAATATATTGTAATAACAGTTAACAAATTGCTCTGTCCCAATGTTTCGGCTGAAGCCTTCTTCAGGGTTGAGTCCTTTTCGCTGGATTACATCGTATTCGTTTTCAAATTCATCAAGTCTTGTAAAGAGTTCAGTTTAACTTCTGTTATGAAGCGCATATTGAACTGTACTCCTTTCGTTGGGACAGAGCAATTTGTTAACTGTTATTTTATTTGATTCCCTCATATTGGAATAAAAAGACAGAATAAATATATTGATCTATAAGATTGTAGCTATATTTTGAAATGATTGTCAGGTATGCTGTGTATCAGAAATTGCATTCATCTGAGAAACAGAAGATTCTTGTGTCTGAAACATATTCATTTTGTTAAAATTGTGTAATCTCTTCTTTACAATGGTTTGAAATAAAAACGTTTTTACAGTCATCGTTAAAACCAAATGTTAGCTGTTCTTCCTTCAAGGCCATTAGGGTATTGAATTCAGCTTATTAATGAGTTTGATTTTTGTTATTACTCACACGTGAGTATAGTTTAATCAGAGGCATAGATCTATAAAGACAATTTGTTGTCAAGACTTTATTGTCATTGTAGATAATGTGTAGATTATTAACTAGCTCTTCGACCTTGGTACATATTCATCGAGGTCAACTTCTCTGTATCCTTGTTGATTTTTCATGACCTTGACCTTAGAGCTTGACCTACTTTTGAAAAACTTAAACATTGGGTATACCTTTTGAATGGTAAGTAACAGGGATTTCATTTCATATTTCACATGTGTAACCTTTGTTTTGATACTGGTGAACATTTTGGTTTAATGGGGTCCCTGTAAAGTGAATGACCTCTTACCTTTGAACGGTAAGTTTTCATAGATATATCTTTATTCCATCTGACATGGTCTTTATGTTGATACTAAAATTTATTACCTATGCCTTAATTTTGATATTTTGGGGAAAATATTGGCTTTATCTCTTGTGTGCTATCTTGGGGTATCAATCTTGTTATGCCTTGTCATCTTGTGGTACAGGCATAATGATTCAGAGTTTGCTTTGTCTGTAAATCTGCCACACCATCAGTTTCCATATGATTACACAAGAACCCTTTCGCCAAATTCAAACTAAATTTGGAGATATGCTAACCTATCAAACTAAATTTGGAGATATGCTAACCTATCAAGACGGGAAAAAGCCTATTGATATTGGGGTCAATGGGTCAAAGTCATTGCTGGGGAAAATACACTCAGAATAATGTTTACGAGATAACTCCAGAGATATTTCACCTATAGCTATCCAAACCAAATTTGGATATATGCATACTTATCAAGAGGAGAAGCCTGTTGATTGGGGTCAGTAAATTAAATACCTTAAATGCCAGCTAATCAAAAGGGGAAGAAGCCCATTGATTTTGGTGCCAATATGTGAAAGCCTTTTAATGGTCAAGGTCATTATTAGAAAATATATACTAAAAAATGGTTTCCAAAAAAAAAAAAAAAATACTCCATAGCTATTTCAGAAACCAAAATTTTGAAATTAAATTAGAGTACATGCTTACTAATCAGAATGGTAAGTAGCCTATATTGATTTAGGGGGCAATGTTAAAGGTCAAGGTCATTGTTAAGAAAATGTGATTGAAAAAAAAATGGTTTTCAGATGAATAGTCAGTAGCTATCAAAATTAGAGTAAATGCTAACTTCTCAAAGTGGGAAGAAGCCTTTTGGTTTTGGGTCAATATGTTAAAGGTCAAGGTCACATAAAGTTGGTGCGACCAAATACGACGTCACAATTCAAAATGTTGCCAGATGATGTGATGTCTGGTGAGTTTCTTATCTTCTTTTTCTTTTCTTTTTTGTTTTCTTTTTTGTTTTCTTTTTTTTTTTTTTTTTTGGACGTCAAATTTGGTATCCGGATAATTCTTTACGCTTCAAGTCGAGATTTTACTATCCAAGCGTTTTCGCAACATTGATTGCGGGAAAGACGAAACGAGATATCTGGAAGTGGAAAGAATTTGAGTCTGTGAGTTGATAAGAGTTGTACAAGTATAGGATGGCTAGAACAGCTAGCCAGAAGATCTTGAAACAAAGATCGAAGGCAAAACAATCCAAAAGAAAGAATATTACCGTAAAATTGAAATCTAAAGCGAAAGTTGGAAATCATATCAGCAAACAGTCCACAAAATCGACATCATTTAGACAAAACACATTACATACGTATGCAGAAAAACCTAACTCTACACATGGTAGTAGCCCGCATTCATCTGTTCAGAAGGAAAAGAGACCGTCAAAAGAGCAGGATAGCTTTAGACAGAGGACTGTGGACCGAAGACAAAGGTTGAGGGTGTTGAAAGAGGGTATGTACGTGTTGCGAGCATATTTTTTGTTCAATAAACAGTACATACTGCTGGTAATCAGTTCAGGAAAACTCAGAATTTGGCAACATTGTCAAATTTGGCAACACATCACCGAATTTGGAAACCTTTAAGCAAAAAGTCAAGACTGAAATACAGATTAAGTGTCCGATATAAATAACATTGGGTGTAATGGACAACTTTTTAGCTCACCTCGACGAAGTTGAGTGAGCTTATGCTATAACCCCACGCGTCCGCGTCCGTGTCCGCGTCCGCGTCCGGTTAAGAAGTTTGGGGTAGCTCAGTATCTGACAAAGTACTAATGCTACAGTAACCAAACTTGCACAAGTGATTCATCTTTGGATGCTGAGGTGAACCCATGCATCGTATGCAGCATCTGACCTACATTTTCCGCTTGAGTGACTTGGTTAAGAAGTTTGGGGTAGCTCAGTATCTGACAAAGTACTAATGCTACAGTAACCAAACTGGCACAAGTGATTCATCTTTGGATGCTGAGGTGAACCCATGCATCATATGCAGCATCTGACCTACATTTTCCGCTTGAGTGACTTGGTTAAGAAGTTTGGGGTAGCTCAGTATCTGACAAAGTACTAATGCTACAGTAACCAAACTGGCACAAGTGATTCATCTTTGGATGCTGAGGTGAACCCATGCATCAGATGCAGCATCTGACCTACATTTTCCGCTTGAGTGACTTGGTTAAGAAGTTTGGGGTAGCTCAGTATCTGACAAAGTACTAATGCTACAGTAACCAAACTGGCACAAGTGATTCATCTTTGGATGCTGAGGTGAACCCATGCATCGTATGCAGCATCTGACCTACATTTTCCGCTTGAGTGACTTGGTTAAGAAGTTTGGGGTAGCTCAGTATCTGACAAAGTACTGATGCTACAGTAACCAAACTTGCACAAGTGATTCATCTTTGGATGCTGAGGTGAACCCATGCATCGGATGCAGCATCTGACCTACATTTTCCGCTTGAGTGACTTGGTTAAGAAGTTTTGGGTAGCTCAGTATCTGACAAAGTACTGATGCTACAGTAACCAAACTTGCACAAGTGATTCATCTTTGGATGCCGAGATGGACCTATGCATCGGATGCAGCATCTGACCTACTTTTTCCACTTGAGTAATTTCGCTTTTAAAAGCCAATATTGAGCATAGTATAAGTGCTACATGTACCAAACTTGCATATTGGATGTATCTTTGATCAAACTTTCATAAAATGACCTTGACCTACTTTTTCCGCTTGAGTGATTTTGCCTTTAAAAGCCAATATTGAGCAAAGTATAAGTGCTAGATATTCCAAACTTGCATATTAGATGTATCTTTGATCAAACTTTCTTAAAATGACCTCGACCTACTTTTTCCGCTTGAGTGATTTTGCCTTTAAAAGCCAATATTGAGCAAAGTATAAGTGATACATGTACCAAACTTGCATATTGGATGTATCTCTGATCAATCTTTCATAAAATGACCTTTACCTACTTTTTCCGCTTGAGTAATTTTGCTCTATAAAGCCAATATTGAGCAAAGTATAACTGCTACATGTACCAAACTTGCATATTGGATGTATCTTTGATCAAACTTTCATGAAATGACCTTGACCTACTTTTTCTGCTTGAGTGGTTTTGCCTTTAAAAGCCAATATACATGTACTAAGAAATATGTTTGAATTGAATTTTGCTGTCACGAGGTGAGCTTCGTAATCTGTGATTACCTATGTTTAATTCCTCTACAGATTTTTTTCTTCATTGAATGGTCAATTATTCAAGAAACTGGCAGCATATACATGACAATTTTTCTACTTTAATGCTGATTTATCATTCAGTGAAAAGTTGCTTAATTGGCAACCTAAAGTTGCCGAATTCAGCAATGAGTGGTTGAATTTGACAACGTTACTGAATTTTGAGTTTTCCGGAAGTATAATGTCTGAACAACTCGCTTTGAAAAGGGAAAAACATATTTTTGACTACATTATCCAGAAAAAGTTAATTCTATACAGCATGTATGTTCAAAGGGTTACCAGTACTTTTCGATTCACAGGGGTGTGGTATCATTGCTTGGTCACAAACCCTTTCTTCAATACAAACCCTTTCTTCTACATGTTCTATATGTAAGCCCAATGGAGGACACTTCCTATATTATAGCTACATGTATGTAACTCTTTTGTACTCGATCGTGGCTTCCACTTCTATTGATCTGCATTCGGCTGGTGCATCTTTTAGGATGAATTTTCAATTTGGATATGTTTTAAACATTCATCTTGAAATAACAAAACCAAAAAAATCGTATCAAATAGACTGTGGTTTTAGCCTGTAGGAAGGAAAAAAGAGGAAGCCACGATCGAGTAAAAAGAGAGTTTCCTACCTTGTGGTTTTAAATATACCGGTAGACATAATTTAAGGGTTTGTATTGAGGAAAAGGTTTGTGACAAAGGTATGATACCTCACCCTAGTGTTTTCGACCTTTTGAACTCTTGACCTTTTTAGAGTTCCACTTATCAAATTTTTTTTCGACCTGACGATTTTTCGACCCGAAGACTTTTCGATCAATTTTTGGGTACATGTACTTTCGACCAAACAAAAATCTTTAGGACAAAACAAACATTTTTTTCAAAATTTTTACCAAAAAAAACCCCACAAAAACGAACGAAAAATTTTAGGACAAAAAAATCGCCTTTTTTTCAAGGATATTTCCTTCATATTTGAACAAAATTTTCAACTGTGTTCATTATTTATTTTAATTTCAAACAAAGAGTTGGACTAACACATATAGACTAGAAACTTTCCTGACCCCCTTTCCCCCCTTAAATCCACCCTTGATAACGTCCCTCTAGATGATTAAAATGGGTGTCTAATGCATGAATCTGATAAAATTTTATCAATTCCATTCATGCATATCTAGAAATCTCATCTCTGATCTCCGAAAACGGAAGAAATTAATATTTTTCTGTCCCTGCCAAGATTTGGACCCACAACCCTGAGGTTCATAGTATGCACATAAAACATATAGAGTCATAATAGACCTATTCATAATCATTTTTTTAGCTGCATATTTATATAAAGAATCATTAAGTCAGGTTTTTGTCAACTTGCTAGATGACTTTATTAGAATTGACAATGGAAATATAATTTATAAAGATCGAAAAGTCTCTCACTGAAAGGTCGAAAAGTAAGGACGAAGAGTATTTGACCTGGTTGAATGGTCTTGAGTCGAAAGATTAAAAGGTAGAAAAGACTGTGGTCGAAAGAGAATACAAAAAATGTATGGTCGAAAGTACTGGTAACCGTTTAAAGTTTAACTTTTTCTGGATAATATAAAAAAAAAATGTTTAGATTCAGCGGTAGTGTTGTAACGATCAATTGCTGCCAATGTCAGTGCTTAGATATTTTCGTCGCCAACTATCAATTCTATTTCTGAAAATCGATCAATCAGATTCAGAGTTAACGCACATACAAAATGTATTAAATATAATAATATTTCATATATATACAATATAATAATTTTTTTTATTTAATGAAGGTTACTCAATTAGTACAAATACTATTCTCCTCTTCTCTTCGCCCAAAATGTCACATTAGAAGTCTATTAAAATCGCAGACCATTTAATCATGAGTCTGTATGTGTATGAACATACCCGATAATATTGAGTCTTTCAGGAATACAGAGTTATTCCCGTTTGAGATGGTATCTGTTGTAAAACAAATATGAGGTCATGATAGTGGTATGGTAACATCCATTTTGTACCGTCATTTCTCAGAGTTTAGGGACTGTTTCTATAGAATTTGATGATGTCACAATTAGTTTGCGTCATAATAGACTCATATACCATCCCAAAAGGAAAGTAACTCTGGTTTTCGAAAATACGGATTACAATTATAGCACTTTGATGAGGTCAATATTTGGAATTATAGACCTGAAAAAATCATATTGACTGAGGACTTCATCCTCAGTGCTTTGTACGACAAACATACTCCATCATGATTTCATGTGTTCTAAAACAGGAGACAGCATTGCTATATTAATAGTCCTTCAACTCTTTGTTACTATTTATAGTAAATTTAATCTCTACAAGTTTTTACAGAATATCATGTGATATGCTTTTAGCCAATAGAAATGGACAAATGATTATATTTATTTTGTTACCTGCAGCACAAGAGCAACATATACATGTAGAGTCCAGTGTTCGTCTGTCCATCCGCCTGGTTGCGACACTTTAGTATATTTGACTATCACTTACATTTACAATACTTAACTGACTTTCAAACTTGCAGGGATAGTAAAGCAAGATGAGACTCAGCTTTCAATATAGGTCAAGGTCAAGGTTAGGTACTTTGGGTCAGACAAGCATTTTTAGTTGAGAAGATTTTAAAATTCATATAAAATCTATTTTTCAACAAAATGTTTTGAAACTTTGTATGGATCAGAATATCGAATGTTCTTTCATACATTTATGTCAAAACTCTGTTAGGTAAGCTAATTACTATGGCCTCTTTCACATTACATTGTACATGTACTTCATTTGAAGGGCAGTTCCAGGGGGAAAAAACAGAAAATGTAGATTATAGACGTCATTTGATTGTAATAAAGCCTTCAGTGAGGAATCATGTTTTGTTTGTTTGAACCTTGAAAAAGGCTTAAAATAATCAAATGATGTCATTGGTTCATGCACAACTTGTTGTTTGTCCCCTGGGAAGTGAGAGTGAGCTTCAAATTTAATAGCACATATAACGTGAAAGGATCTATACAATTTTTTTTTCCGATGTCCATAGCCGGGCAAGCATCACTATTGTACAGTACATGTACTTCATGATTCTTTCAATCATCACCAATACCAGATGAGGATTCGAAACTGTTGGACTTTGAATTAGTTTTAAGGTACTTTAACCAGGGCTTTATCTTTCTGGCCGGATTGCGATATAAAATCTATGAAATGGCAAAGTCTGTCTGTCCGTCAGTACGTCAACATTTTGGTTAAACTGTTGCGTTCAACATGTTCAAGTCTTTTATGAGAAAATTGTTTGGAGCAGCAACTTGAAACTTCACATGGTGATAGACCATAATGAGATGAATCAAACGCAGCAACAAATTTTGACCTTGACCTTTGACCTTGAGATAGCATAGAAAATTCTGAATTTGTGTTTTAGCCATTAGGGAGAAAACTATGAGGAATATTGACAAGTAACTTTACATGATTTCTTTAATCCTAATCAGACCTTGACTTTAGAGCTAGTGACCTTGACCTTGAAGTTTGAGCTACTTTTCAAAAACATTAACCTTGACCATATCTTTTGAATCTTACATGTATGGGATGGGGATTTTATATTTCACATGCAAACTCCTTGTAATAAGACCTTTCATTTTTTACCTTGACCTTGAAGTTTGACCTACTTATCAGAAACATTAATCTAGTCTACATCTTTTGAACCTGAAGGTGTAGGGATTGTATATTTCACGTTCAAAGAATCAAACTCTGACTACTCGTAATAAGACCTTGCCTTTTGACCTAGTGACCTTGACCTTTAAGTTTGACCTAATTTTCAAAAAGCATTAATTTAATTTACATCTTTTGAACCATGTTGGATAGAGCTTCCATAGTTCAATTATAGATTCTTTACGACAAGGTAATGATACCTTGACTTTTGACCTAGTGCGGCCTTGACCTTAAACTTTGGTATACTTTTCAAAATTGAACTTGACCGTATGTCTTGAAAGATAAACAGTATTACTTTCATATTTTACATTAAGATTCTTTATTACAAGGCCTTGCAAGTGTGACTGTGACCTTGGACCTTTCATTTGAGACTGACCTTAAAATTAGCTGTATTTCTTGAATCATAAGGGATGAAGCACTTTAATATTCTACTGGTAAATTCCTTATATATGTATTAACAATACTGTTGATAAACTATATACATTAACTAAAACTGGCGTTTTACAATCCGGTCATACTGCCTTTAACAGTATAGGGTTTCTTTTAAAAACTGTGATATTTTGTCCTGAAGACTAGAAAATTACATATTTTAATATGCATGTAAACATTTATGAATGTTCTTCTTACATGACTGTATCTTAACACTCAATTCTGGCAAACTTTATTCATGTGTAAATTGCTAATAACCACAAATTCAATCAATGTGTAATCTCTATTTCCTTTAGCTCAGCTCATTCAAATGAAAATTTTCATCCGGAATTACGGTACATTAATATTGCGTGTTTTACAGACATCCGAGAAGCCCATTTCTACCAACATGAAGTGGAGAAATGGAGGAATTTTTCGGAATCTACTTTAGGATTTCTAGACTCTCTCATAGAGACTGCAGCAGAGTAAGTTTTTCTAGTTTACTTTTCTTGTATTTTTGGCCGGATTGCAAAGCAAAATCCGGTCTATGAAGTGGCGAAGTCCATCTGTCCGTCAGTCTGTCCGTCAGTGCGTCAACATTTTGAATAAAGTACTGCGTTTAAGTCCGTTGAGAGAAAACTGTTTAGAGGAGCAACTTGAAACTTGACATGGTGATAGACCATGATGAGACAAATCAAAATCAGCAACAAAATTTGACCTAGTCAGTAGTGGCCTTGACCTTGGAGTTTGACCTACTTTTGAAAAACTTTAACCTTGGCCATAGCTTTTGAATGGTAAGTGATAGGGCTTTCATATTTAACTTGTGTATTTCTTGTGGCAAGACCTTTCCATGGATACCAAAAATTTTTACCTTGTGACCTAGACCTTGGAGTTTTACCTAGTTTTGAAAAACTTTAACCTTGGCCATAACTTTTGAATGGTAAATGATAGGGCTTTTATATTTCACATATGTATTCCTTCCTTGTCAAAAGACCTCACCATGGATACCAAAAGTTTTGACCTTGTGACCTTGACCTTGGAATTGACCCACTTTTAAAAAAAATAAATCTTGGCTATATCTCATGAACTATAGAGGCTATGGCTTTGAAATTTCACATGCAGAATCTTTATGACCAGACTTTCATTTGATATCATGAGTTTTGACCTAGTGACCTTGACATTGACCTTTGACCTACTTTTGAACTATAAGAGGTAGGGTTTTGATGTTTCACATGTAGATTCCTCATGCCCAGAACTTTCATATCATGACTTTTGATCTAGTGACCTTGACATTGACCTTTGACCTTCTTTTATCTTATAAGAGGTAGGGTTTTGATATTTCACATATAGATTCCCCATGACCAGAACTTTAATTTGATATCATGACTCTCGACCTAGTGACTTTGACATTGACCTTTGACCTACTTTTAAACTATTAGAGGCAGGGTTTTGATATTTCACATGTAGATTCCTCATGACCAGACCTTTCATTTGATATCATGACTTTTGATCAAATGACCTTGACATTGACCTTTGACCTACTTTTAAACTATAAGAGTTAGGGTCTTGATATTTCACATGTAGATTCCTTATGAAAAGATCTTTCATTTGATATCATGACTGTTTTCCTAGTGACCTTGACATTGACCTTTGACCTACTTTTAAATTATAAGAGGTAGAATTTTGATATTTCAGTTGTAGAATCCTCATGACCAGACCTTTCATTTGATATCATGACTTTTGATAAAATGACCATGACATTGACCTTTGACCTACTTTTGAACTATAAGGGGTAGGGCTTTGATATTTCACATTTAGATTCCTTATGACCATAGCTTTTTTTCATTGCGCAATAGTATTAATGACCTTTGACCTTTCTGTCTGCGCAAAAATGTATACGTCATCTAATACAAAACTTCGCAATCTGGCCTTACTGCCTTCAGCGGTTTATGGTTTATTGTCATTTATAAGACAATGGTACATTCTTAAATATAAATGTTAAAATAGCGTAGGCTGGTTTGCCGAGAGCAAAAGCCACGGATCAACTTGATACTGAAACTTTCCACATTCTGTTGTTTTTAAGGGAGGGGGGATGTAGGATCTTTGTATGTATCTCCTGTATGTATGAAGATTATACAAGGAATATATAATTGATGTAAAATGTAATCATGTATATTTTCCTTGTTTTTTCATTAGGTCAGCTACAGCACAGCAGAGAGGGAGATATGACACAGAAGCTCAATCAGAGCTACAGAGAGTTAAGGACCTGTAAGTCACGTTAAAAAATGACAGACATTACATACACACACTTTGATGCACATGCATCCAAGCATAAGGACTTTGAAACTGACACTTACCTAGCATTAAATCAGCCTTATTAATTTTAATCCATTGTTACTTTCATGAGTAATTTAGCAAGATATACGGGTGCATATATAGTTCATAATCAAACTTGAAATAATTATTTTCTTAAAAATTGCACAACAGATATATGTAGAAATAATGTCTTGTAGACCCTTTCTCGCTAATGACTGTTAAAAACACTCAAAAAACTTGCAGGACAATTTTCACGACCAGAACAATCAAATAACATCATTCTTGACGATGCATGCTACTATTTGGTGTGGAATGACGTCATTGATTGTTCTGGTGGGCAAAATTGTCCTTTGTTTGAGGAGACAAAAGTGAACACAACGAACATAAGCATGAAAGGGTCAATATAGTCTACAGGGCTCTCAATCAGCCTGATTTGGGGCTGATATTCGGCCGCATGCCCAAAGCAAAATAGTATCTTTTTTTTCCCAATTCATTAAAGAATTTTTCCCAATTTGACATTCATGGAAAATTTGAAAAAAGAGTTAAAATCCTAAATTTAAAGTGAAAAGACATCAAAATCTAATTATAATTTTCCCCAATTTTCAGCTCTACTGGTCTATGACCAGTCGAGCTTATGTGATCGCCCTGCGTCCGGCATCCGTCCGTCTGTCCGTTAAACATTTCTTGTGGTTTCCAGTCCTCTGAAACTAATGGTGATGGAAAGTTAATTCTTTTAGCAACATGACTGGTCTATGGTTTAGTTGTGCACCCGATATTTTGTTTGAGCTCCTGACCCCCAGGGTCTTAGAAAATGGGTGTGGTCATTTTCTCCTATATAACTCTATGTAATCTTGTGGTCACCATTTCTCAGAAAGTATAAATGATAGAAAGTTCCTTCTTTTTGCAATATTAAAGGTCTATGATCTAGGTGTGCACCTGATATTTCATCTAAGCCCCTAACCCCTGGGGTCTTAGAAAATGGGTGTGGTCATTTTTTCCTATATTCTATGTAATCTTGTGGTCACCATTTCTCAGAAAGTATAAATGATAGAAAGTTACTTCTTTTTGCAATATTAAAGGTCTATGATCTAGGTGTGCACCTGATATTTCATCTAATCCCCTGACCCCCAGGGTCTTAAGAAATGGGTGTGGTCATTTTCTCCTATATAACTCTATGTAATCTTGTGGTCACCATTTCTCAGAAAGTATTCTTTTTGCTATATTAATTTTTTAATTTCAAGGATTAAGTTGCGCACAAGATATTTTGTTAGAGTCCCTGACCCCAAGGGTCTTTGAAAATAGATGTGGTCATTTCCACTTATATAATCCTATGTAATCTTGTGGTCACCATTTCTCAGAAAGTGTAAGTGATAGAAAGTTAATTCTTTTTGCAATGTTCAAGGTCTATGAGTTAGTTGTGCACCTGAAGTTTTGTTTGAGCCCCTTACCCCAGGGTCTTAGACATTGGGTGTGGTCACTTTCTTCTTTATACAGAGGACTCTACTTAATCTGATACCTGATAATCTGATACTCCTCTTAATCTGATATGATTTCAAAACACAAAACCATTTCCTATATAATCAATGTAAATTAACTCCTCTTAATCTGATAGAAATAATAAAAAATCATAAGAACTCCTCTTAATCTGATAGGATTTTCCGTCAACTGTGATATATTTCCTATGATATTTACGTAATTTTCAATGGATTATCATATCAAAATCATTGAAATTGGTATTTTACCCTTTAAAACTATTCGAAATGACTTGAAAGTATTTATATCATTAAATTAATGCATATAATAATGTCTGAGATACATTCTAGTACAATTAATAGGACTATTTTATTGTGGTTCTATGGAATTTCAAACTCCTGACAATCTGATACTCCTGTTAATCTGATAATGATCTTCCGACAAATTGACTATCAGATTAACACTAGAGTCCTCTGTACATGTATGTTACTCAATATAATCTTTGGGGTCACAATTTCTCAGTAAGTATAAATAATAGAAAGTCAATTCTTTTTGATATATTATAGATCTATGATCAAGCTGTACACAAGATATTTTGTTTGAGCCCCTGACCCAGGGGTCTTAAAAAGGGGATGTGGTCATTTCTCCTATATAACTCTATGTAATCTTGTGGACACCATTTCTCAGAAAGTATAAATGATAGAAAGTTATTTCTTTTTTCAATATATAAGGTTTATGATCTAGTTGTGCACCTGATATTTCATCTGGGTCCCCGACCCCCAGGGTCTTAGAAAATGGATGTGGTCATTTTCTCCTTTATATATATTTTACTGCAATTTTGTGATCATCTTTTTTTCTCAGAAAGTATAAAGGATACAAAGTCAATTCTTTTTGCAACATGATGGGTTTATGGTCTAGTTGTGTATGTGTACCTAATATTTTGTGTGAGATTCAGACCCCAAGGGTCTTGGAAAATGGATGTGATCATTTTCTCCTATATATATATTATATATATGATGCATTCTTGTGAAAACCAATTCTCAGAGTGCATAATTGATAGAGTATAAATTATTTTTGCATAATACATATGTAAAGGGTATGTGGTTTGATTATCCACTTGATAATTAGTTTTAGCCCCTGACCTCCAGGTTCTTGGAAAATGGATGTGGTCATTTTCTAGTATACAACTCTATGTAATCTTCCGAACACTATTACTTAGAAAGCATGACTGATAAAAAAATGTTTGCATTATGTTCAGACTTACGCTTAATGTTATGCGTGAACATCCAATTAATTTTTTTAGCCCCTTACCCTTGGGTCTTAGAAAATAGTTGTGTCATTTAGCTATGTATTTTACTAAACAACCAGGAGAGCTTCAGTCTCGTCAGAGACTTCTAGTAGAGAAAATGGCGCTATTTTTCCCAATTCCAGAGGCCTCCGGCCCCAGTCCCAAAAATGGATGTGAGAGTCCTGGTCTAAAAAAACAACTTTTATAAATGATCAAATTAGTACAAGTAACTACATATTTTTCTGTTTTTTTTCAGGATTATGGGAAAACTTAAACACATGGAAGTACCAAGAAATACCCTGGAGGATTACAGAAAGATTAGTTCTGTGAAGGTATTGTAGAGTTATCTCATACATACATTTACTCATGGCATCTTATTTTATAGAAATTATTTAATGAAAAATAAATACATATACTATATATGTAGAATCATTTGCTGTGTATTAACCTTCGCTACTTTCGTGGTTAGCAGTGTACCGCGAAAGTTTGTCTCAGTGAATTTAATTTTTCCGTACGATATTTATATAGTTACTGACAAATCCGCGAATCTTTGTCCACATGAAAGGGTTTACATTCATAAAACTGCGAAAGAAAATACCAGCGAATGATTCTACTTATACAGTATCATACATTCATTCATATTCCCAAAAAAAGCAAGTGTTCTGACTTCATCGTCTTTCAACTAGTACTTGTAATTTTGTGAAATCTTGTTTGTGCTGTACATGATGTACATGTATGATCCTCCACATCATATGTTCAAGATTATAAGTTTTCAAACAAATCCTGTTAGCAAGATGGTTGCCATCATCATTCAGTTCAGAATGGTACAATTGTAGTAATCCTGTTAGCAAGATGGTTGCCATCATCATTCAGTTCAGAATGGTACAATTGTAGTAATCCTGTTAGCAAGATGGTTGCTATCATCATTCAGTTCAGAATGGTATAGTAGTAGTAATCCTATGGAATATTGTCCAAAACTATCACAAGTTACAGGAAGCAAGAACTCAGGGTCCTGAATCTTCATGGCAAACAGTCGTTCTTATTTGCTAACACATTTGTTTTTACTTGTCTGCATTCAGAACTTAGATTTTCCTACATTTTCTTCAGGAAAGAAGCAATCAAGGTTCTCTTAATTGATTTTAATTTTCTTTTTATCACCTCCTTTATTAAAGTTGTCTACCAAGGGCTCTGATAAGCTGATATCTTCTTAAATCATATTGCATGATAGCAAATTATTGGTACGTATATGAATATTAATAGACATTCACATTACTGCAGTAGACTGGAATTTTACAAAGGCCAAGACCCAACATCACAACATTTTACGTAACTTTTCATTGTGATGTCGAAACAGATATATGACATCATAATGAAAAATAATGTCAAAAGTTATGATGTTGGGTGTTGAAGTGTTTAAAATGCAAGTCAAGCGGTAATATGAAAATGATGTATTGTTTCACATCATTATATACATGCATAATTATGCAGAGGGTGTTAGGCTTTTTCCAGAAAAAACAGATTTTACACTGTTGTATGTATACTATATTTATTGTTTATTTTAGGGTGACCTCCTGGAACTGAGAGAAAAATTAGAGAATCAAGAAGAAAGGATAGAGAATGCAATTACAAGAGAAGAGGAGTAAGTACATGTATAATACATGTAGCTATATTACAACGGTTTTATAAGTCGGCAAAAATGAACACATCAGCAGGTTAAGGTATAGATTTAAGAAATAACAACTAGCTAGCCGTGGTTTGTTGTCCAGTAATTCCCCGAGTCGCATGAGCCAATGAAATTATCACAAAGCTGCGAAGCGGCGAGGGGATAATTTGATTGGTTCATGCAACGAGGAGAATTACTGGACAACAAATCACAGCTAGCTAGTTGTTATTTCTATTCTAATATTGTTCTGCACAAGCTCTAAAGCACGCGCATTTGTTGGAGATTTTAAACCAGGCGAATTCTATAGTAAATATAGGGAGAAAATTTAAAGTCATGTTTGAATTATCCACAAAACTGTTTGTAGTTTACATAATCCAAGCATGCATTAATATATAACAGCAGGACTCTCGATCGGCCTGATTTGGGGCCGATATTCGGCCCCATTCCCAATGCAAAATACATGTAATATCTTTTTTTCCCAATTTGTCAACAAGTATTTCCCAATTTGAAACTTCATGGGAAATTCATAAAATCGGAGTTAGAATTAGATAAAGGATAGATTTCAGAACAAATATTCACATCACACACTGATAAAAGTTATTTAAGGTATCCGTTGTACAATAGTGTCATTTTACATAACGTTTCGGTCATCTCCATTGTAAAGTATGGTCAATTTTATGCCTAGTAAGTTACTATAAACTTTATATTTTCTGAATGGTACTGATGCCCTGAGTATACAGATATAAGACTCCCATGTCTTAAAAATCAAAGGGGAAAAACTCTTGTACAACTTTGTTATTTTGCATATGTTATATAGAGAAAATGTATAATTTAAATGCTTCACCAGTTACTCCCCTTTGTTATTCTGGCCCCAACATTATTATTTCTGAGCAGTGGGCATTATAACCTTTCAGAAAATATATAGTCTTTAGTACCTTACCAGGCACGAAAAAATGCCCTATTGTACATCGGATACCTTAAAGTACAATCATAAACCACAGAGATAGACCTATGGGCCAATATAGTAAATAAACAAATACCCATTGAATTAAATTAATTGTGGTACAAATTTGAAGTTCAGTTTATGGGGACACACATTAAATTGATTGTCATACTATGTGTATTATTTGCTAAGGAGTTGTTTTACACATACTAAAAACATCTTTAAAAATATCAATGATTTCATCTATACATTTATTCAAAGATTTTGTATTTCATTTTTACAGAAGTATACAACATTTACAAGAAGTAGAAGAAAAGCTAGTTAGTAAGCACATGGATATGGAGGTATGTTAACTAAATTATTGAAGTCAAAATATTTTGCTTACAGCTTCCCTCAGGGTTAGGAGGTTTGTGTGCTATAGTGAAAATTCAAAAAACAAAAACAAAAAACAAATTGACATAAAATAATGCTGTTTACCCAAATATGTTGACCCTGCCTCAGTATCTTAATGAGGTATATGATGGCCCAGCCCCTGGTTATTACCTCAGTGTAGGAGTTATTGCTTTCCAATCAATATTTACTTTAACTTTCTTCATGAAAAGGGACATTTTGTGGCTGCTTGCTTGTAATGTATGTAGATAAGATTAAGCTGTAGGTTAAAGGAAAGTTAATTGTAAAGCTCAAATATTGTGTATGAATACAAAGTACAACATGAATCAAATTTTTGAAAGTAATTCTATTATGATAATATCTTTTCAACTCAGTTTGTTAAAACAAGAAATTTTCACTTTGCCTTGCGATTGATGTACTTTTGTTATAATTTTCCCAGGTACATCCATTACTTGAGACTTACAGACATGTGTTAGACATTCCCAGGCTTGGAGACAGTTGATCTGTGATGGTTTTATTTTATATGACATTATGTATAAGTAAGGAATCTTCTATGATCACATTTGAAATGAGATCAATTTTAAAGTGAATAAGAGGACTTTTATATACATGTATATCATAGAGCTTGAATTGAAATACTTGCAACTCAGTTGACAATTTGTCACATACAATCATGGATCACTGACCATTTACTTATGATGTCATAAGTTCAGTTGGTGTGGTCTCAGACATTAGATGATCAGTCTACTTTTTCACCTTAAGGTAGAGCGTCCCTCAGGTCTCAGATGCTCATATTTCCTAAATGATAACTTTTACTCTATTATCATTTTCATATATTCAAAGCTTATGTTTCACCTGATATACCAACTAATATAATTCATACCAAAAACTTAAGCCATTTTAACTTTAACATTGGACCCTATGGGAAAAATAAGAAAAAAACCCTTTTTAGAGGTGATAAAATGTAACTATAAAAGTTTCTTTTCACAAAACCATATTGGTTTGATTACCTGAACAATATTCTGAAAAGAAAAAGTAGGCTATCCAGGCAAAAAATTACCAGCAATTCAGACTGAGGGATGTTCTACCTTAAAAAAGTTTTCTGCATCAATCATATTGTTGTACAGCAGAATTTCAACTCATATATTTAAGGTCAATTATTTGTTATTTTGTTCGAAAAATTAAAAACTTTGGTTTCATTTCCAGTACGTTTCAACTCTCTTTCCTTACAAGTGCAAACAATTGATGCATCAAACTTTAATGACTCTGGGTGTAGTTTTATTGCAAAGCATAATCTGGTATAAGACTGATTGAAAATTTTACAGTCTTTGTGTCCACCTATCCGTCCATTTGCATCAAGAATTTGGTTCAGCTGTTATTGTTAGTAGATTGTGAAAATTTTTTAGGTATACCATGTTGAAAGTTGGTACAGAGATAGAGCACAGTAAGGAGATTTGATCAAAGGTACATGTATTGTTTTTGACCTTCAGACCTTGAGGTATAACCTTTAAGCTTGACCTTAACCTTGAAAATATAATTGAGGTATTAAAGCTTTTTGTTGTACCAATACTGTTTGAAATATCAAATGAAAACTTGTCATTGAAATAGAGCATATTACATGTACATGTACTGACCTTTGTCTTGAGGCTTGACCTTGACCTTAAAGATTTAATTCAGAATTAGACTATATTGTACCAATAAATTATACCGGTATTTTACAAAATGTCTTGCTAAACTTTGGCATGGAGATTTAGTTAAGATTGAACATGTTGAGTGCACATGATTTCAGGTACTGACCATGACCTTGAAAACACAATCTGTAGTAAGATACTAAGATATTACAGGTATATTACAAAATGTTACATTACAATTTGACATGTAGACTAGTACATAATCATTGCACTTGATCTCTGGAACGGACCTTGAAGACGATGTTTTGATTCAGAATTAAGACTGCTTTCTGTGATTCCAATGATTTGCAATCCAGTCATATTGATTAAGTGTTTTCTTGTGAAATATGTAATGAGTGTAATGTGAAGGTGTTCCAATGGATTTAAGGTCAATAAGTCATAGGTCAAGTTTACTGGCAGGATAATGTAATGTAATTCTTGTACTTATAAATCAAAGGATTGTTGCCTTAGAATGATTAGACTATCAAGATATTCAGCTATTAATTTTGATGACATTATACCCATGTATTTCAAGATTCATTGGATTGGATATTTTTTCAAAGAAATTCCAATATTTGGTCATGATACCAAATTTTCATCTTGAATTCTTTGAAAAATGACCTTGACCCACATTTTCTGCATGAATGATTATTAGTGGATGCACATCAAGGCAGAAATGTTTTTTTTTTTTTTCTAGTTTTTCACCCTTGATACCTCTTATAGTCAGCACTTGCATAATGACCTTGACTTTTGTTTCAAAGAAGCAGTTAACCAATATCTAAATCCAGAGAAAGCAAAATCGGACTGCAAGGAATTATTCATAAATAGGAAAACCAAATTCATATTTTATTTACGGCTCGCAATGATGTAAATCTGTATAAATCAGGGGTTAAACGGGTCTCCGGTACAGTTTCCTTCGTGCTTCAGGTGAACCTCACGGTATGCACATCTGGCTTTCTCAAATTCGCAGCTGAAATGAATGATACTAAAAATATCAGACAAAAGTCATGACAATAGCTGTAAATTCTATCAGTCGGGAAATTCTCAATTTTACCTATAATGTTCAAGAGTAGCCGCAGAAACGGCCAACGATACTTGGTTATTTGTTTGGTTGGAGTGTGTTGGCCGCAGTGCCTTGCATATGATAAGTCCGGGACCCAAATTCAGGATATGGCGGGCAGGAATCGGCAAGTTTTCCAGGGGGACTACAGACTATGACTGACTCTAAGCAAAATTAAACAATCGGCAATCATATTTTACCTTGTTAAGCAAGTACGGCAGGAATTTAACTCGCTAGATCAAACACGTGATACCTCGATCCATATGTATGGAGGTTGTTACGGAAACAAGCTCGTGCCGTCACGTCAAGTTCGGTAAAACATGACTGCCGATCGTTTAGGTTTGCTTTATTAGAGTCAGACATGTACACAGTCAGTAGTCCCCTGGAAAACTTGCCGATTCCTGCCGGCCATATCCTGAATTTGGATTCCGGATTTAGCATATACAAGGCACTGCGGCCAACACATCCCAACCAACCAAATAACCAAGTTTCTATGGCTAGTTCGAGAGCAGATCTAGGGCTACATGTGACATGCTTGCATTCTTCGTCATAATTTATCATACACTGAAGTAAAAAAAAATTATACGAAAAAAGAGCATTTCTATATGATTAACTAGTGCATGTGCACTTTAAAACATATTGTCTGTATAGGAAATTCGACGTACCTTTTATTCTAATTTTGAACACCACAAAAAAAATCCAAGTACTTATTTCCATAATTCATAGCAGGAACATCGTGCAAATTAAAGCAGGAAACCGTGACTATTAATTATCATAAGTTCTGAGATAAGGTTGTGACCTTTAATGGGGCACACACAAAATCCTAATTTCTTCTTTAGCGGCCAAAGTCACTTCGATCTCTCATCCACAATAAAATACTGCTTTTTGAACAGCATTATTTTTTCACTGTATCCATCAATCTAAATGGTGATGATGCCGACTCGCTATCGACTTTAAAAGGTATCGTTTCCCAGTGGCGGATCATACACCCCCACCCCTTAGCCGGGGGTCTCAGGACAATTTTTGCCCGTCTTTACGAAATGTACAAAATATAAGGTTTGGGGGATGAGTCACTGCAAGGGGAAGGATGAAGCTCCCGCTGCACTTCCCTCAATATCTGAACTTACTTGCTGTCTGTCCTATAATATGAACGCTTGTTTAGAGGAGCGATAAAGTCTACTTGAGCCTCTTGCTATAAGGTACTTACGGGTTGAGGTAGGTTGTAGCGTCACTACCACAGACGTAATTTACATCGGTCTCACAGTCTTGGTGGGCTAGAGCCAAACAGAAGAAGTCCAGAACGGCTTCACTCCCTGTCAGTATGGGCGGGACTGTAGAGGGTGGCGCCCCGGGCGTGGTTGACATTGGTGCCCCGATGGTGGTGGTCACTGGGTCACATTTACGGAAGTAGATGATATTTATAGATTTGTCCTCGCAGTGGGCCTTAGCAAAGTCGCATCTAAACCAAAATTAATGGAACTGAGCAAATTCACATCTTTACTCAAATTTATGGAACAGATAAAAATCACATCTAAACCAAAATTAATGGAACTGAGCACAATTACATCTAAACCAAAATTAATGATAAATCTCCAAAGTAATCTTCCTCGGGGAAGTGGTGTAAAATCATCAATAAAACAAATAGTTTTATTGACAAAATTAATGTTACTGAGCAAAATCACATCCAAACCAAAATCAATGGAGCTAATTAAATTTTCTTTTAACATATCTAAATACCTTTTCTTATTATTTTTTATTTATTTATTTATTTTTTTGTTCTAATTATAGATAGTCAAAAATATTGAATAATACGAAAGTGAATGGTGTAGAGTACACTGACTGATTTCTGTGAAATGCCTTATGAATTTACATACCTGAATGATTTAACAGTCACACATTGTGTTTAATTTAGACGAATTTGATAAATTATTTATGAATTTCTATATTTTGCCTTGCCTGTTTCTGTAGGTGACCCCGTTTGACCCACATTCTGGGCTGACGGGGAAGAAATAGCAATCTGTCTGTCTGACAGTGTGACAGCTGCGGAAACCGGTATTCTGTCCAAATACACCTGAATGAGAATAAAATCTTTAATTAAATTTTACTGTTGAAAACTAGGTTTCTAAATTTAGGATAAAGATTTGGAAAGGAGGGGGGTTTCTGTGAAAACATTTATATTCTTTTACAGATAAAAAAAAAATGACACGCGTCATGTAACAAGGACCACGATCACGACGTTATTTTACAGTTTTCGCGTGTTAGCAATTAATGGTATATGTACTGTCCTTTACTAATCCAACATATGGTTGAAAATTGTTTTCAACCACATGTTGGAAATTAATAAAGGACAATACCAAAAGATGAAAAGGCGTTTCGAAACTTTGGTAATTCAACTATTTCTGTACGCTTGCGTGTTTGCCTAGAACACCACCCCATCCCGCATTGAATTCGTCAAATATGCATATTTCCAATATTTACTGATCATTTAAAAAAAAAGGACCGTTTTGTCTGAACTTGACCCCCTCCCAATTTACCTTCGGCGACATCCACGCAGATCCATTTGTAATCTACTAGATATTGTTTTGATTTTCGTGCATGAACATCGACGGCGGGTGCGGCTAGCCAAACAGGGGATGCTTACTCCTCCCAGGCACCTGGTCCCACCTCTAGCTTGCTACGGGTCCGTCGATGCTCAATTTGGTGCTCTATTGTGAGTGCTGTTGAGATTGTTGTCAGGATCTTCTTTAACTCATTTATGACATATCTTTGCGTACACGAGAACCCGTATCATAAATGATTATTATGAATAGTTTAAAAAAATATGTATTCTTTCTACTGCTGACTCTGGTCCTGATTTAAAAAAATAAACATATAGTAACTCGAAATTTTTTAAACGAAGGAAAAATTAAAACAACATACAATACACCGTAGCTGCTAAAACTAAGATACTTGGCACCATTTTGAGCTCCACGTTTGTTCAGAACGAGACTGATTTCTTACCAAGACTTCAATAAATGACAGACGGTCACGACACAGAAACGAATCCTTATCTTACTATACAAAGGGATTAAATATACACAATGGACGTGTCATTAGATAAAAACTCGTATATTGCTATACCACCACCACCCCTCCCCCTTCCTCTTGTCAGAAATGCATTTTGCATATATAGAACTTTCACAAATAATGAATGAACCTCTTGGTTGAATACCTGCTTGTTCTTTTTTACCTTGTACCAGATGTAGGTGAATGGTGTCACCACGGGGAGAGTGTTTGATATTTCAAAATATCCGAGATGAAATTAACTCAAAAAGAACTCCATACAAATTATCCTCTTTTGCTAATTCATTTTTTTTTCTATCGACTAACATGTACTTTTTAGCTCACCTGAGCCAAAGGCTCAAAGTGAGCTATTGTCATACCAGTTTATCCGGCGTCCGTCGTCCGTCCTTTAACTTTTCACATTTTCGACTTCTCCGAAACTGCTTGGAGGATTTTGATGAAACTTGGTATGCATGAAGTACTAAAGGTCTTCTACCAAGTTTGTTCATTTCGGTCCGATCCCCTCAGGGTTGGATCTAGGGCGGGGTCAAATAAGCCCCATAGGGTACCCCTCTTAAAAAATCTTCCCCAGTACCGCTCGATTGATTGAAAAACTAATGATATCTGAGTGGTAAGGAAGGATGTATTATTCAAGTTTGTTCATTTCGTTAAAATCCGATATCTGATATTTGACGCGTTTTTTACGGCTTCTTCGACATAGTTATTTTAATGCAAAAATTGATATTTCTTTTAATCTTTTATCTCTTGGCTAAATTTGCTACACCACTTTCGTTCATTTTAGCCACGATAAACTAGGAGAATGCTTATGCGAAAGAAATTTGCTTTAAAAAATGGGTTTTTTTTATATTTTATTTATATTATAAATTATTTTATATTATATATTATTTATATTATATATGTTTATTTATATTATATATGTTTATTTATATTATATATTATTTTATATATTATTTTATATATTATTTTATTCTGCATATTTTATTCATTTATAATTTTTTTTAACTGCAAAAAGGGAAGTTGGGATGGTCATGTTTTACATTTTCAACTTCTCCCCTGAAATTGCTCAAATACTTTTTGATATTTATAGTAAGAAATGCAACCATGAAAGACGTTTGTCAAAATATCAACTTTTGACGAATTTTTAAAGTTTGTACATAGGTATGTTTTCCATGCCCAATGGACCCAAGGGTAGTGGGTTCAAACCCCGGCGGGACCAAAAAAATTATTTTCTTTTTTCAGGGTTTTTTTTTTTTTTTTTTTTTTTTTTTCGATTTTCTGAGCTTCTTATGCATTTTAAATTATCTTAATAAACTTATTTTCATTTCTGATACATGTTTTTGCACTTCAGCATTTTATTCAAGTTAGCTTTTTATCCATACTTTCCCCCTAAGATAATATTGAAATACTTTTAGTGGTATTCTAGTAGAATTTTTTAATCAATGCTTTTGTGCATGAATTTTCATAAAAAAAATGATTTTTTGAATTTATTATAATTTTAGCTCAACTCGACGAAGTTGACTGAGCTTATGCTATAGCCCCGCGCGTCCGCGTCCCTGTCCGCGTACGGTTAAGAAGTTTGGGGCAGCTCAGTATTTGGCAAAGTACTGATGCTACAGTTACCAAACTTGCACAAGTGATTCATCTTGGATGTTGAAGTGAACCAATGCAAAGATGCTGCATCTGACCTATAATTTCCGCGTGAGTAACTTGGTTAAGACGTTTGGGGTAGCTCAGTGTGACTTGGTTAAGAAGTTTGGGGTAGCTAAGTACTTATGCTACAGTAACGAAACTTAATCAAGTGATTCATCTTGGGATGCTGAGATGGACACATGCATCGGACACAGCATCTGACCTACTTTTTCTTCTTGAATGATTCTGCCTTTAAAGGTTAATATTGAGCAAAGTATAAGTACTACATGTACCAAACTTGCATATTGGATGTACCTTTGATATAACTTTCATAAAATAAGATTGACCTACTTTTTCCGCTTTGAGTGATTTTGCCTTTAAAAGCCAATATTGAGCAAAGTATAAGTGCTACATGTACCAAACTTACATATTTGCAGAATCTTTGATCAAATGACCTTGACCTACTTTATCCGCTTGAATGATTTTTCCTTTTAAAAAACCAATATACATGTGCTTAGAAATATGTTTAAATTGAATTTTGCTGCCACGAGGTGAGCTTCGTAATCTGTGATTACCTATGTTTTACTTTTTTAGCTGTAAAATTTGGAATCGAACCGGAGATTTTGAACCGTGGCTAATCGACATTTCAGTTAATCGTTACTGTTTTTATAAGGATCATAATTTCTAAGCTGTCCTTCTGGATATTTTTAGTCCACTCGGATAAGAGGCAGGGTTGTATACGCATAAACCTGACAACGACACAATCCACTATCAATAAAGCAAATTGCGGTCGAATTAGACTCCGACTGCACACTGGTTTCTTATTTTAATGCGATCTTTGTCTTGTCGTTGGTCCCCTCTGGTTGATCTCTTTGACTGCTTTTGTAGAACTGGAGCGAGTGTGGCACATGTAAGCAAGGCATTCATACTCTCCCCGGGTACCTGATCTCTCTCACTTTTTTAAAGGGAAGGAGTCTGATCATAAATAAAATGGAATATTTCGTTTCTTTGACTTAATTCTGATTTTATTTTTATGTTCTTCTACATGACTCTCTATCGAGTCTGTGGGATAAACGCATGGTTTTCCTTCATATATGGATGAGACGTTATATACAGATACTTCACACGAAAAAATAAGTCCAGGTCTACTTTAATATGTGTTCATATTAGAATTTTGACAGAGTTATGCGTCATTGCTTAAAATTAAAGTATAATTATTTATTATAGGCTATTATGGCTGTGATGAATGCAACTATTGCATACTCAATCACCTTTAGACCTGCATATAAAGCAGATAGACCCCAAAAGTTGAGAAAGTGTGGAAATCAAATTATTGAAATGAAGCAATGTTTGCATGATTAGGTCTGAATTACTTTCATGTGAAGTTTAAGTTCGCAAAATGTATTAGTCGAACGTGGCATGGGTTGTAATTTGACGTGGATTTATTATGTACGTTTTGCTCCGTGTTTAGCGAAGCGCGTGAGGAAAAGTAAGGTATTCAAATACGCTCACGTTGTAATTTTGACGGACAAAAAGAAAGGTGTGGTTTCCTGACAAACAATGTAGAATTAAACTGATAAATCACAATAACGTAGGTATTATTTTACGTTGAGGAGCGTAGCGCCATTTTGTTTATATCGTACAGTTATGGTCTCGAAGTGGAAAATAAGGCAATTGATAGGAATTACAGTGATCATTTCGTTCACATTTACTTATATATGGTTTGTACGTGTTAATGGGAGGTATAATTACACCAAGACGATTTCCTTAGGAGTTACAGAAAGGAAAACAGTCTCGACCGAGTTAAACTTTATGAATAGTGTAAATGAACTTATCCTTCCCCAAAGAAAGGATAATGTTCTACGAAATAAGGACGTAGGGACCACTATTAGAAAATTCCATTTAGAACAAACGATTCGTAAGTACACAACAAAATTAACGTTGTCGGAAAGGGATGAAACGTTTACGACGACAATGTCACCGTTTACGAAGTCTCATCAACAGAGGGTAAACGAAACCAGAAACCAAGTTCTTAGTTTAAGGCAGGGACTGCGTGGTCTGTCTGAGCCAAATGAAAAGGAGAAACTGAAGCTACGGAAGAGCTACCCTAAAGCAAAAGTAGACAAGGTGAAGGAGATTCCGTTCTCTCAATTCAAATACCCTATCGATGTAGACTTTCAAGAACTTGTGCAGAAATTGAAGAGAAAAGAAAGCCCTCTGGAGCCCATCAATGTATATAATCATAGTTTTATCGTAAACCCAGAGGAGAGATGTGAGGGAGAAGTTGAAATGTTGTATATGATCAAATCCTCACCAAACAACTTTGTTAGACGTGACAGTATAAGGAACACGTGGGCAAACGAACCTTTAATGCGAAATTTGTCGTTTCGTGTGATGTATTTAACGGCGTTATCGACCCGCAACGCAGTGAATGCTCTTGTCAAGTGGGAAGGGGACCTACACCGGGATCTGCTCCTGATTGATTATATTGATAACTACTACAACAACACGCTGAAAACAACTGGTGGGTTGAAGTGGGCCGCGGAGTACTGCGGTAACGCTCGTTACGTCATGTTCCTTGATGACGATTTTTACGTCAACACGTATAAAATGCCGACTTTGGTGGACTTCATTGACAAAGGGAATTATACGTACGGCTTTATGGGTAACGTAATGAACGTGGCCCCTATACGAGATAAGAGTAACAAATGGTACATTTCCGTGGAGGCTTACCCTTATAACCTGTACCCGCCATTTGTAAGCGCTGGTTCTTGGATAATCACCCAAGACCTTCTACAAGATATGAATTTAGTGATACCGTACACGAAACGTTTCATTTACGATGATGTATTCATTGCAATCGTAGCGTACAAACTTAAGGTTAAACCTATTGTCATTAAGCATTTTACAATGACTAAAGTTTCGTACAGGACAGAGGCGTTCAAAGTTACGTTGACTTCACATGGATACGAACATTCACGTGAACTTTCCGGTGCGTGGAATTGTACTGTGGCATTTACACAAAAACTTGATCTACCTCATTACTGTTTTAGTAGGAAAAAGATTCCACGGAAGCGTATAACCCTGAGTGAAAGTGATAGGGCCAGAGTAGAGGCCAGATTCAAGGTCCAGTTTGAAGAATACTTGCGTAAAAAAATGATGCGAAAACCTAACTTAATGATGTAAGGTCGTGTATACCGTGGTCACTTTGAATACCAGTCTGTTTAGCAGTACAGTATTACTTCTGATAGAAAAGAGAAAATGTTATATTTGTCTCGATGAATTGGCGTCATTTTTGTAAGGGATCGATTCAGTTTGTCTCGATTGATTGGCTTCAGGTTTGTAGTTTGTCTCGATTACTTGGCGTCAGGTTTGTTAGTGATCGATTCAGTTTGTCTCGATTGTTTGGTGTCAGGTTTGTTTGGGATCGTTTCAGCTAGCAGAGTCCCTACTGTCCTACAACATCTTCCTCCTATTTACATCTTGTTTAAAGTTTTCTTCCAATGTTTCCGTGTTTGTGATATCGTCTACTTTAAAGACGACTCATATTCAGATGCCGGGGGGGGGGGGGGGCATTTTATGTATAGGGATTACTAGAACCCTCTCCGTCTGCATTTCGTGAGTACTTTCGTTATACCTGATTTTCACTTCATGCACCAGTTTTATAATGCAAGTAGGGAAGTTTATTGAACAAATGCTTTACATCATAATGTAAGAGAAATGTTGCATGAATATATGCATTATAAATAAGAAAAATGACAAATCAATTACAAATTGAATAATCGAAGCACAACTTTAACGCTATGGGTTAACAATCAAGAGATCTGAAACTGCCTGGTAAAATTAATCCTAACTTTTAATAATAATAAAAAAGAAAGAAAAACATATGTCTCCCCCTCCATCTACAAACATATTACCTTTCCCGTGCCTCGTGATCTTGGGTAATATCAAATACGAAATCTTTGGATTCGATTATTACAATGTGATCAGTATACTAAAACATACATAAAGCCCTGACAAATATATCTGTTGTGACTGTTGAACGTTGAGATCTTTGGAAATCTGATCAACTTTGAAATAAGAGTGCTTGTAATCCGGACGATAACACCATTTACCTCTTGGTGAATGTGTGTTCTATGCATCTATATCCGACGGCTATATCTGAAATCTCAATGTTCTCCTCATTTTACAGGGCTTGTCTGACTGTTCAGTAGTCAATATGAAATTCTCTTTGGTGTTGTGGTCACCGCCTTAGGGTCGCGGTAGAGATTTCCCTTAATTCATTTTATTTAGAATGGCTTCTAGTATATCAGAGGGTCTCCATTGCTCTAGTGCAAGCTGGTGACACATTATTCTTTCTAGTCAAGAAACTTGTCATCAAATTTACATCCCCTGAAGTTTTACAAAACATTGATATCTGAAACTATTAGGATTCATTTACCATTGATGTCATGCATGCAGCGCTTGTTGATAACTGAATCTCCCTCGTATTGAAGGACAGCTTTTATTCATTCCTAATATTTCAGTTTTACTATATTCAGGTAATAGCACACTTAATATCTTTTTGTTTTGCATTATGTTTTGTTTGTTTGTTTGTTTTGTTTAATGCAAATTCATCAAAATTTTGAATGCCAATACCAAGGTTATCATATAGAATTTGCTTGCTGATTAAATGAATACAATGTTTCTAATTTGTTTTTTATAGTGTATCCATTATTTATTCTTTATTTGAAATAAATTGTCTACAAAATGATTAGTGTTTTACATCAATAGAACAACAAATATGTTTAAACATCAGATATGGATATCATCCTTCTTTGAAAAAAATTAAAGTGAAATTTAGTAAAATTGCATTTTCGTTGTCTTTTCGATTACACTTGAAGTAAGTGTGAGGTAATTGTGTCTAATTGCTATGATCATGGTAAATATTTTACATCTGCTTACTAAGGATGCACTTGAGTTTGGCTGGCAAATAAGTACGTGACAGAAAAGTAGGACTGACTGCATCCAGACACTCTATCTCAGCCTTCTTGTCCATCGTTAGGAGGACTTGAAGTTCTCTCTGTAGGTCAGGCATCTCTCTGAAGTATGGTCTGGACATTAGGTCTGAGATTTTATCTTTGTCTGTCTGTGACATAGTGATCAGCGTTTCCTTTGGTATTGCCAGACGGTCAATATCGCTCGGCAAAATTCCCAGCCAGTTTATGGTTGGAACTGTGAGGAACTTGGCTTCAAATGAAAGGGATCTAGAGCCGAATTTGTAGACACACATTATTTCTATTCCGTATGAATCTGCGTCAACCAATATTGCCATTGGTAACTGATTCTCTCTCCAGATACGATTCAGCAGCATTCTTGTATTGATGTCTGGGAACCCCTTACCTGTCACCAAAATACACGGCTTCATGTGCTCACAAAAATTGTCATCAAGCAGTTTTTGGAATACAGCGTCTTTTTCCACTATGAGCAAGAATCTTGCCGTTGTATGAACCTGCTGCAAAGCCTCGATGTGAGATGGTACCAGTATTCCGTTTTTGGTCTTGCTGCAATCTACGTAACTTCCGTCCGCGTCTAGGAAGGATAGATTTCCCGCCACGCATCCTTTAGATGTAGCTAGGATATGCAGGTGCCATCTAGGTATCTGTAACATACAGGAGACGTTGTCCAAAGCGTCATCTAGTGTCGGCTGAGACCCTATCCCCTCGGCGTCTTGGTAATACAGGTCTCTCTTTGTTGCATAGCGACCAGAGGTCATCAGTTGGTGTATCATAGAGATGACCTTGATCAGCATTCTCAATTTATTCACACTTTTCCACGAGTCGAACCTGACACTTGTTAATTTTACATTCTCATCCTTCATGCACAGACCGACTTGGGAATTAAAGTCGACATTTTCCCACGTAGTTCTATTGATATGAGTGAGTACAGGGGGTGTAGACACGCTAACCTGTCTGACAAACTCCAATATCAAATCCTCTAGCTTTTTTATTATCTGCTCCTCGTATCGTTGTTCATTCATTGTCTCTGATTATCTGAAAAAAGGAAAATAACACACTGTAGATAGAGGGCCGTGTGTCTTTGACACTATAATAGAAATGGAAAGAGTCTCCAACAAACCAACCGCCATACATACCACAGCGGAACACACCCACAGGAACACAGCAAAAATGGACACGATCAAAGAGTTTTTTTTGGGGGGTGGGGGTGGGGGTGGGGGGTATGTTTTGTTTTGTTTTTTTATTTTGTGAAACGTCTTGTTTTTATTCACGCAACTCGTTTCATAAATAGATCTCCTGTACCGTACGACAGAGTATATCATTTGACAGTGATTTTTTTTTTTGGCCGGATTTACCACCGAATATCGGTGGCTTCCCCTCGTAAAAATTTGCTTTATTTTCCCCAAAATCGGCCCATATTTTCCCAATACACAGAGATCAAAATTGTCTTCAAGATTGAATTGAATTTGACACGAAACGTGCACAAAAGTACGTAATCCCCAGCAAGGTTCTCATTAAAAGCCGGCAACCGGCGATTTCTCGCCTCCTACTTTGGGTAAAATCGCCGCCTACTTTCCGTAAAATAATGTTGTATCTCAGTTTCTTTAAGTAAGAAAAATGAACGTGTACTTATGGAAATTACGTTGTCCTTTAAAAAGCTGTCACTATACAAGGTACGCGATAAATGTTTCCATAACTACAGTGAGTAGATTGATTTCAACACGGCATGATGGATCATTTTACGGCAACATATATTAAAGAAGTACTATAGGACGATCAGATCTCGACTTTTCACGCCTGTAAATAAGACTTTTACTTAATATGAAAATTGTATAATTATATTGACCACGCGCCTCCACGTGACACGGACAATCAAATGCCGATCATGATAGTGATACTCAAGTTCTTATACTTTTCTATCTCGGTCTATTTTCTGTATGTAAACAATGTACTGGAAATTATTCGAACAACATCAAGAATTCATTGTTATACTGAGTCTATTGAAACATCCACAAGATGTGAGCCGACAGTAACTGCTGAGTGCACGATCCCGCTTGCAGAATTCAAAACGTCTGACACACATTCGTTAAAATATCTTGCATCCGTAAACCGAAACGTTCGTCAATTATGATCTATACTACTTGCTTACAACTCAATGCTCTCAAAAATTTCGAAAGGAAAAATCGAATTGTTCACACTGAGGAGAGCGCCATAAAAAATACATTAAAGTATCCATATTATAACTAATAGTTCAACGCTTCAATAGGCGAAAAGGGGTGTGCCTTTGTTTTTGCAAACTCTTTCACCTTCCTGGTAGTAATACTGATAAGGCATTTGTAAACAGGAAATTGCTGTTTTGAACCAATAATTTGAGCGTTTCTTAAAAGAAATTTTGTTTCTAGATTATCCCAATTTGTTCCAAAATATCGCATATTTTCCCAAATGAAAAGGTACAGGTGGCTTTTAAAAAAGGTAAAAAAATCACTGTTTGAAATCCTCTATAGCGTTTAAAAGAAACGTTTAAGAGTCATTCTCTGTAAGCATCAAAGAATTCTTAGAAAACTTGGAAATCGTATGTCTCAGATTTGGATGATTTTCACTATGTAAGCCAAGTTTGGCCCCCTGGCAATGAAAATTATATTGATATTTACAAGAGAATGACTCTGAAAGGAGCTGATAAGATAAGGCGTAAAATCTGCCCTGAAAAAGTGGAATTTTCAAAATGGGAACTGCGAGAAAATTCTTTCACAAAATTGATGCCAGTTCTCGGTTTCATCATAATCGGCAATTGGATAAGATTTATCGTGCATAGTTTTCCTAAATTTTGGGGGAAAATATGTCTTTTTCCTACAGAAATCAATGGAAAAGTTTTTTAAAACATTGTTCCCCTCCCCCTAGCTACAGAACGCCACTTTTACAGAAGGTGTATATCTATCACTAATACACATCTTTTGACAGAGTGGGGTTCTGTAGCGGGGGAAGGGCAATGCTCCAGAGACGAAAACTGAAAAGGGGAGGGTGGGGGGCTTTTCAAGTTAAGAATTTTTAAAAATATCTGTGATGTACATCTAGATAGACCATAATATAAGAAAAGTTTCATTTTTTCCCCTTTAAAGTCATTCATTTATTTATGCTAAACATGTTCACATGAAATGCACAAGGTTTTGGAATGAAATAAACAAGAGCGTGCTTTTTTAATTTCTACACAGTGTGTGTTTCGCGGTAAAATGCTTACTTTGTAGCCAATGAACACAAAATACAAGCGTATTTTAGATTCAAGTTTTTAAAATTTATGGATTTATTTGAGACCAGTCTTTTAAATTTGATTTCTAGTATCTTGTATAGACAATAACTATGTTTTAAAGTTTATAGATATCCATAGTCAGATTGTTCTTAATTTTCAACGTTTTTTTTTTTATCGATATTAGCTTCTTTTCAACATGGCTACCCCCTACTCTTTGGACTGTAATTTTTTAAGTATCTAGAAATAAGCTTACCAAAATAAAAGTTGCATGAGGAATCTCCAAATACATTACAGTTTAGTAATTATCAAGTTTTTATTGCGTACAGATCATTGTGTAGAATAAATACTTGATGAGATTCAGGGCTAAATGCAGCCCTTATCTTATCAGCAACTTATTTGTCAACTGCATCCTAAATGCAAATCTTTTAAAAAACAGTTCAATATTCTTTAAATTTTCCATTAATTGAAATTACCTTTGTTGTTCTATTTATTTGATTGGGCATGGAAAAACAATCTGTGAAGTAACGTCAACGCCACGATGTCGTCTGCTAGCAATGACGTCAATAAAGGGAGACAACTTGTCATCCGCAAACTTCTGAAGAAGTTGGTAAACAAAGCGAAATAAAACTGTTTAGGTATATCTCTTTTGACATGTATTAAGTAAGATATTGGAATTATGAATATTAATGAAAATTTAGCAGTGTTTACAATCATCTTGATAACATTTGGATAATTATAATTTTTAAAAGTCACGTCATATTTCTGCACTAGAGTGTTCATTTCTCAGTCGCTTCAAGGAGTTTTCTGCAACCTCCATATTTGTTAATAATTAGGAGGTAAGGTGCATAGCTAGGCTTTAGATCGAACTAAATAAACGATTAGATGAATTTAATTAGTTTTCCTTCAAATGGTTCGTACAAAGTTTCCATGTTTCAGTTATCCGACGATATTTTCAACGACCTCAAACTTTAAGTCCAGGTATCCGCTTTCATAAATTATTCAATATTTAGCATCTTTCACCAAATCTATTCAATGAAATATCTCCTAGGAATCCTCCGCTACTTTTTTTTTTATTTTTACTCTAACCAACTTATTCCTAGAATGGCGGAAGGACAGCGCAAAAGAAATGGTCCAACTGGTGATTTCAGGGCTAAATCAAGCCCTTAGCTTTATAGCTCCTTTTACGATATTCTCAGCTTGTTTGAAAGTCGGATCTATACAATGCGCAGCCTGTCTTTATGAAGTCATAATAAACGAAATAAAGAGGATAAAAGGTAGACAGAATTTCCATCGAGTATACATGTGTCAGAAATTGACTCAGAATCACCCATCGTCCTTTATACCGTGGATATGATCCCGATGTCAACAGAAGGACACTCATGGTACTTCTTGAACAATACCTTGTAGAAGGCTTGTACCAGCACATTCTGAAGATTGACACTCTGACTGACTGTGACGACGGAACTCCATAACTTGCCCTGTGTGGGATGACGGAACTCGATCACTTGCCCTTTGTGTTGTATATGTTGTTTGAGTGGTGTATGTTGTTTATGTGGTGTATGTTGTTTATGTGGTGTATGTTGTTTGTGTGGTGTATGTTGTTTGTGTGGTGTATGTTGTTTATGTGGTGTATGTTGTTTGTGTGGTGTATGTTGTTTGTGTGGTGTATGTTGTTTGTGTAGTGTATGTTGTTTGTGTGGTGTATGTTTTTTGTGTTAGGTATGTTGTGTTATGTACATGTACATTGTTTGTGTGGTGTATGTTGTCTTTGTGGTGTATGTTGTTTGTGTGGTGTATGTTGTTTATGTGGTATATGTTGTTTGAGTGGTGTATGTTGTTTATGTGGTATATGTTGTTTGTGTGGTGTATGTTGTTTATGTGGTGTATGTTGTTTATGTTGTGTATGTTGTTTATGTGGTCTATGTTTTTTGTGTGGTATATGTTGTGTTATGTACATGTACATTGTTTGCGTGGTTGTTGTATGTTGAGTGGTGTATGTTGTTTATGTGGTGTATGTTGTGTTTGTGTATATTGTTTTGTGTGGTGTATGTTGTTTGTGTGGTGTATGTTTTTTGTTTGGTGTATGTTTTTTGTGTTAGGTATGTTTTGTTATGTACATGTACATTGTTTGTGTGGTGTATGTTGTCTGTGTGGTGTATGTTGTTTGTGTGGTGTATGTTGTTTATGTGGTATATGGTGTTTGAGTGGTGTATGTTGTTTATGTGGTAAATGTTGTTTGTGTGGTGTATGTTGTTTATGTGGTGTATGTTGTTTATGTGGTGTATGTTGTTTATGTGGTCTATGTTTTTTGTGTGGTATATGTTGTTTGTGTGGTGTATGTTGTTTGTGTGGTGTATGTTTTTTGTTTGGTGTATGTTGTGTTATGTACATTGTTTGTGTGGTTGTTGTATGTTGAGTGGTGTATGTTGTGTTTGTGTATATTGTTATGTGTGTTGTATGTTGTTCGTGTGATGCATGTTGTTTGTGTAGTGTGTGTTCCACTGTTTTACTGCAATGTGGCCTTGTTGGAGACATGTATTACTTGGCTGTGTGTTGCCAATTACCAACTTTCGTTTTGTACCATATATTTTGACCTTGATCTTCTTTAAAGAAAATCTGATTTTGCAAGTCATGTAAATCTAACCGTTAGGAATATGCCTTTGATGTTTCTCTGACAAGAGCTTTCATTGATGACCCTGTGACCTCTAATTACATCCTGATAAAATGTTAGTTTTATTATAAAAGGTAAAGCTTTCTCATTATACCAAACCCTCTATGGTGCTTTTATGCCCCTGTAATCGGAGATTCTGGGCATATATTTTTTTTGTCTGTTTGTCCACAAAACCTTTTAACCTTGGCCATAATTTTTGAATGGAAAGTGATAGGGCTTTCATATTTCACATGTATACTCCTTGCAACAAGATCTTTCCATGAATACCAACATTTTTGACATTGTGACCTTGACTTTGGAGTTTGATCTGTTTTGCAAAAACTTTAATCTTGGCCATAACATTTGAATGGTATGTGATTGGGCTTTCATATTTCACAAGTGCATTTCTCGTGACAAGATTCATTCATACAATAATTGACCTTACAACTTGACCTTGGGGTATGACCTACTTTATGCATTATAGCTGTTTTACAGACTAAGATGCCCACGGGGGCATTCATTTTTCACACACACATATTTTCTTTTATGTTTTCATAATAAAATATGCGAAAATTTTTGAAAGTAATTTTAATTTTTCATAAAATCATTTTTTAATCATGTCAACAAGATTAGACAACATGATTTTTTTTTCTCACAAGTTAATAATTTCAAACTTCAAACACATATACATGTAATATTTACCAAACTAGACAGTAAATTGAGAATGTACAAAAAAAGCACTGAATACACAGGTTAGAGAAGTTACAATAGGGATAGATAATGCTTTTCAAAAAAATAAATTTGATTCTTAATTCCCCTAAAGAGATGAAATCAACAAATCATATCCCCCGATACAAATTGATGAGTCTGATTACTTGTGATTATGCAGTAGTAAGTAAAGTATTTCCCACAATGAAAAGTATCCAAGATAGACAACTACAACAAAGTCACCGTGTGGGATCGAAACGTATGATGTGATTCCTTATGGAGATTTTTGAGATTTTTTCATAATTTAAGTGATACTGCACAAAATTGATGATACGTTGCAGTAGGGCAATGCCTGATGAGCAAGTCCATATCGTTCATATATCTGAAATGTCTAAAGTTTTTGCAAACACTTCGAGAGTTCGTCAAAGGGAATGATTTTCTGTCATCGACAAACTATTGAAGTGTTTGCTTAAACTATGAACTTTTTATATACATGTACCTGGACGATATGGATTGATTTATTAAACATTGCCCTACTGCAACGGCTCATCAGTTTTGTAAAGTTTAATGAAGAAAATGAAAAAATACCAAAAATCCGTGTGAGGAATCACAACACCATACGTTTCAATCCCTAAGCGGTGAAAGTGTAAAATGTATTTTGGGGGTTTGCATGTCATATGCAGATTTTTTTTGCATCTATCCAATTTACAAACAGAGCTGCAAACAAAATAGCCTATAGACTATATTATTAATCTAATGGTCACATGACTGATATCTATAGGACTTGTACACACATATAAACTTAACACATATCACAAATAGAATGACTTGAGAAAATTGCCATTCAAGGACAGTTTTAATCCCTACTTTTAAAAGTCCCAAAAACAAAATTATGAAATCATGGACATAGGACATACAATAAATCACGACAGAGGTGTGAGTAATCTACAAAAGATATACAGATATGGACCATTTACCATACATTAGGTTGACATATAGTTGGCAATACAGAAATTTCTAGGTATTTTGACATTATATGAAACAGGTAAAATATCCCATGAATGGCACAATTGCTAAAGGCAGGAATCAAATCTTTGTACATAAATATAAGCATTTACAATTTCAGACCGAGATTGGCCCGCGCCAAAATTGATTTCTTGTGTTTATTTTGGTATGAGATACGGACATAAAGCGTGAGAAGTTCAAAATGTTGGTTAAGTTGACAAATAAAATGTAAATTCTAATAACGTGAAATATGCCTCTTTAAATTCTCTCTCTTTTTCATGTCTGCATCTCGGGTCAAAATTGACACATGTACATGTAAACAATTTTGGCCTAATCTTGGTATAATGCGATTTATAGTTTTAATTAAGGTAAGAAACGGGTTATTCTCAAAGCAAAGCACTTCAATAAAACTTTAATCAAAACTCAAATAATGACCTCCTGTACATTACAAATACAAGGTTAATATATAAAGTGCCACTTTTGGATGCGAAATAAGATCCTGAGACATTTATCAAAGAAAATAGATTCATACCAAACCATATAGTCAGCCCAATATTATTATTATGGAGGCCTTAAACAAGACTTTGGCTAATAAAGTAAAAACCAGGAATTTTGTATTAAAATGGGTTTTTTGTATTACGACGAAATCCATTATGTTGGACAATCACTGGAATTTCTAGATAGAGTAACAGAAGATAGGTTTTTGATGAGAAAAATAATGAAATACTTAACAATGAAGTCCATGATGTTTAATGTATTGGAAGAAATTTGGATTCCATGTTTTAGGATCAAAATGGATCCCAAAAATATTGTACGGGTAGAAAATACAACTTTATGTCTGAGCTAGGGTAAATCAGAATCAAGGAAATAATATGAGCTTTATATATAGGATCAACTCGGGCATAATGTTATTTTTGTTAGTGATAAGCCTTTATTTAATTATTTTCTTTTTTCTTCAAGATGAAAAAGGAAATATTTAGATTAGAATTAAATTAAAGAGGTGATCTATGCTAATCTACCTGTACCAAGCTCATAAAGTATCTATAAAAACAGTGACCAGTTTGTAATACTTATCACAGGAGTTATAGTAACTCTTCTACCTAATTCCTATACATAGTGATTATCTACACTAAATGCATGTAACAAATGCTGAAAATGCAAAAACTCTAAAAATTTCAAATAAATCAAACTCTAAAAATCTTTCATAAGAGAATAACAAAATTGAGAAAAAAAATGGTTATTGAAGAAGTCACTTTCTTCACTCACAAAAATGAAAACGGGAGAATATTTGAAGAGAACATGCAGATGAAAATCAATCTCAAGATAATAACGTAATTCTAGAGTTTAAGCGAATTAATTCAAATAGAAAACAAAACAAAGAGATAGATTTGAATTCTACTTTTACATTTTGTCTATGATATCTGACCTTCTTCCAAATCCCCAAGGGCACATGCATACAGATTATGAGTTTTTTTTTCTAATGTTCCCTATAAACTTCAAATGGGTGACACAAAAATTAAATCTATATTATAACATTCAAGTAAAGCCTTCTTCTTTGGTCAGTTTTAAATTTAAAAAAAAATCAGCTATGAAGAACATTAAAAACAATCTATGAATATGGAATGTATGTTTTAATAATTAGATAAAATAATTGCCTAAGATGGCAAAGACATTGAAATATTCCAGTAAAATTCTTATTTAGGAATGCAAATTTACACCACAAAACAATTTCTAACATCTAGTTGAAATAATTCTTTGTGTTGTAAATTTCACAAAAAAAATGTTTTGCATTTTCTTTCACATTACATAAGAAAAATACATTTTAAATTTACTTAGATAGGTATAAAAATCTGAAGTATCCCTTGATATATCATTATGTTAAATAAGAAAAAAAAGATGTTTGAGTCTGATTCCTACCTTAATCTTAAACCTCAATATCACAGTAAAACATTTGGTCACATTTGAGTGAAAATCTTAACTTATCCTCTTTCTTATAGAAATAAAGAAACAGAAGTTTAAAAAAATCTCTGAAATCATTCATTTTTGTAAGTACACAGTGTGTAATAGAAACGTTAATGAAATTTATGTAGGCTACAGCCTTTAAGCCTATACATGTACGTGTAGCGTCACAAATGAAACTCCAACAAAAATTGTAAATCCCAAAACTTAACATGACCTGGGCAAACCATGATAGAAATGCTGATATAATATTGCTATGGTGCAAAATGCATGAAATATTCATGAAATGTAGGTTTATAATGGAATCTTTTAATCATAACTGACATTTGTTCTATTGCACTTGCTGCGTAAAAACAATCTGAGACTGCAGTATGATTTGTGGGCTAATATGACTTAACGGTAATGAAATGGCAAACAGATTAAAATGACTTGCATGGTGAAAGCAGTTAATATTACACCATGCCGCTTATATAACAACAATTGTGCACCATGCCCTTTCTAACTCATGATCATCTTTGATGTACAGCTCTCCTATATATTGAATTTTCTTGCAGACTCTTTTAAACGTATATATGCTTATTTCATGAAGTGATTCTTGAATATTTTGATTTTTTTTCATGAACAGAGACATGTGTATCTCCTAAAAACATGTAGAAAAACAATCTTTAAGTTTAGAACAAAACTTAATTTTTTGTAACACAACAAGCCTTCAGTGAACATTTGACTCCAAAAACCGAGTCTCACTAAAATTTCATCTATTTCACGTAAGTATGTATACACGTATATCATATCCTGAGGACCTAGTTCATTATGCCGTCACTAACAGAAAGAAGCACTTCAATTTCTCAAATCTTACGACAGGAACAAACTTCACATATTGTTATTACAAACTGCCTAAAAATCTCTTAAACTTACAAGACAACACACATTAAAGTGAATAAGAAACCAAAAACAAATATCAAATAAAACTATTATAACTCTCTCAAATTCGTCTACAATGGTATAATATATTATAAATGTACTTATATTGTGATAACAAATGTTTCATCACCAGATTCAGATTTGGATTTGAACTCTTTAATTTCTCCATCATTAGTAAACAATTATGAAAATTTTTCTTATCTTTTCTCAAGTTTTGATAAAACCTTTATAAATTTACACCAATTATTAATTTTCAAACATTTCTTCTTTCTTACTCCTTCCTTTAGGTTTGAGGAATCCTTATGAATCTTCATAATATTAATGTAATAATTTGAAAAACTATTCCACTTACACATGCATACATGTAAATTGCCACAACAAAAAGTGCATACAATTTGTAAAAGTATAAACCATTCTTGCACAAACATTGCAAAATTCATTCTTTCTTAAATAAAATCAACTTATGCTATAATTTACATAGACAAAATAGGAGAGGGAAAAATGCTCCTACGGCTACAAAGACGGGTAACAATATAGTGCTAGTATCATCTGCTGCGTAAGGGTCCACTACTTTTGGTCCGGAAGGACGACGAGATTTCGATGATTTTGAATCATTAACATCTTCATCCTCTTCCTCTTCTTCCTCTCTTTCCGTCTCGAGTCCAGGTAGTGGTGGAAGCTTTGGAACATCTGAATCAAAATACATTGTATTACAACCAATCAAAATGGAGCGTTATGAAGTTATAATGGATTTCATCATATTTTACAAATACACATAAATGAATAAAAGATAAAATTCCATTGTTACCCTTTCAGAATTTTGCTGACTACAACTGTTAATGAACTAATTTTGGCATGAAAATAATGACTTCCCTTTGAGAGGTCTTTCTTTAATTTTCTTACGATGGCTGATTGATATGTTGTGAGCCTCGGTTTTCTGGGTTGCAGAAGGTATTCTGCTGATAGATTATCTCCAAAAAGGACAAACAATCAATGGCACATACTATGCTTCACCTCTGACACAGTTATGGGAAAAAATTAAACTTAAGCACTGATGAAAGCTCACCAGTTAAAGGTGTGTTGTTCCATCAGGACAATGCTCCTGTTCACAAGTCTGTCACTGCCATAGCTGCCATTCAGGATTGTGGCTTTTATTTGATTGAGCATCTGCCTTATTCACCTGATCTTGCTCTATCAGACTTTCATCTATTCCCAAAACTGAAATCAGCTATTTCTGGCACCCGCTTCCAGTGCAAAATGTCTGATAAAACTCAAATCCTTAAATACGAGCTCACAACATATCAATCCGCCCTTGTAATTTTCAATTTCTTTTTCCCATGAATAGAAGAAGCCCCGTTTAAATAGATTGATTTGCAAAATGAATAATGAAGTGCCAGAAGTATAAGGGCTGGTAATGTACCGGTACTATAAAATGTCCTGTATTCAGCAGGATATAGACTTTAGTGTAAATAAAAATTAAAAATATGAAAAACATATGTTTGTGAAACACGAATGCCCCTGTTGGCATTTTTGTCAGTAAACAGTTGTAAAATGGTCAAAATCCAAGGTCAAGGTCACAAGGTAAAAAATTTTTGGTATCCATGGAAAAGTTTTGTCAAAAGGAATACATATGTGAAATATCAAAGCCCTATCCCTTACCATTCAAAAGTTATGGCCAAGGTTAAAGTTTTTGCTGACAAACAGAAAAACAGACAGACGGAAGGGATAAAAAACTATGTGCCCCAAATCCTCGATTATGGGGACATAAAGATGTGTTCAAAGTGTCTCTTGCTTGTTATAAGATAGAAATTCAATTGTTGTCTTTACAAGAAATGTATATACATGTATTATAACTCCATCATTAACTTAAGTAATTCTTTGTTGAAAATTTGGGAAAAAACTAAAGAATGATGGTTAAATATGGGCGAATGTCCTTCTTGAGCTAGAAATAAGCAACATAACATAACATAACATAAAGCATCTTCATAGATTACAAATGTTTTGATTCCCCAGTATCAGTTGGCATTTTCAGTTCAATTTCTGCCTTACCATCAATAGTTCCTTTCATTATGTAGATTGCATTGATTTTTGGATTGTCATTGTCTCCCTGAAAATAGAGATATATTCTATCACATATATAAATTTCTTTCTGGTATAAAAATTACAAAAATATGCCTATTACCCTAATTAATCAAGTGTTAATGTGAACAGTCTGCCAATAAAATGGTGTGTTACGAATAATAAGCTTTAAATGCATCAAAGATGCACAGTGCCATGTGGCAAAACTGGAATGTAAGTATGAATAAGCAGACTTGCAATGTACATGAATTGAATATGATTTTGACAGATGGGAAACATAACTGGCACATTTCAGGTTGATACTCATTCATATATGATTCAAAAACCATTTTCATTTATCAGTCCTATGAGTTTGACCTTTGACCTTTTGATCCCAAAATCATCAGAAATCATCCTTGATTCATGGAAACATTTCTGACAAGTTCCATGATAATAGGTGCAATACAGGCTCTAATATGGTCCAAAAACCATTTTCAATTATTTGAGTCCTATGACCTTGACCTTTGGACCAAAAAATCAATAGGGATCATCCTTGATTCATGGGAAACATTTCTGGCAAGTTTCATGATCATAGGTGCAATACACACTCTAATATGGTCTGGAAACCATTTTCAATCATCTGAATCCCATGACCTTGACTATGACCTTTTGGCCCTAAACTCAATAGGGATCATCCTTGATTTATTGGGAAAATCTTTGGGAAGTTTCATGGTCTTAGGTACAATACACGCTCTAATATAGTCTTAAAACTGTTTTTAATCATCTGAGTCATATTACCTTGACATCTGACCTTTTGACCCCAAAATCAATAGGGATCATCCTTGATTCATAGGGAATATTTCTGGTAGATTTCACTGTCATAGACACAATAAAGGCTCTTACATGGTCCGGAAACCATTTTCAATCTTCTGCGTCCTATGACCTTGACCTTTGGATCCCAAAATCAATAAGGGTCATCCTTGATTCACGGGAAACATCTCTGGCAAGTTTCATGATCACAGGTGCAATACAGACTCTTATATGGTCCAGAAAACGTATTTAATAATCAAAGTCCTATGACCTTGACCGTTTACCTTTTGAGAAAATTTGACCCCAAAACCAATAGGGTTCATCCTTGACTCATGGTGAGTAAGTGTATGAAGTTTCATTGTTCTAGCATATATCATAGTTGACTTTATAGTCAGGAAAACAATTAGTGATGCCCGCCTGCCTGCCTGTCTGCCTGCCTGCCCGCACATCTCACATCAAATGAAGAATATTGCATTTAGTACTTGCACCAAGTTCTGCATCATTACTGAGGGAATGCCCAATGCCAGACATCACACCCATTGAGGACTTTTAGTACATTTAAAAGGTCCAACAAAGCATTGATGGTCCATTAATTTATAACATAATAATGTAAAATCTACTTGCATGTGCAATCCCTCATTTCATAAGAGATGTACATTTACAAAATGTATGGTAACCAGCCTAAAGTTTCTCAAGTAAGAGATCTAACCTTTACAAATTCTAACGCCAATTTTCCATCCATGCGTGATATTTCATCGTTGACTTTGAGATTTCCATTAACAACAGAAAACTGTACAATTTCATCGTGAGCAACACCCCTGCCGACTTTAGCGAAGATGTCGAGGTCTTCTACAATGGATAATTCCTTGTTCAACATCACGTCAAAAACCTGAAAATATAATGATACAATAAATCAAACAGTGCAGATTTGTACAACAGATGTTACATAATGTGCCTCTCCTGGAACTGCAATATATCTATATTTCTGATGTGTACATGTAAAACATGTATATCAGTGTCCTTATTATTTTTTACTGTAACTTTCACATTTTATTTATTTATTTATTTCATATATCAACTCCCAACCAACCCCCCTCCCTTTTTTAAAATTTCTTGTCATAACAAAGAAATTACTTGGACTACCAAGGTCAATAGATTCCCTCCTTCTTGCCTGAAGAAATTCTACAATGTAAGATATTTGCTCATGATAATTAAACACATGTACACCTAGTTTCTTTCTGCATTAATTCAGTATGTCATAACTATGTGTACCATTTAAGCAAATTGATATCATATAAATCATGTCATTATAACTCAGATGTAATACACAAGCACACATGTAGAAAAATTTATGCATTTCAAAGAATAATGGGAAAGGAGCTCAGTATGATTCAATCGTCAATCTGACCTACTGTGACTTTGTATCAGCAATTTCAAATGTTTATACACATGATACACATGCTTAGGTATAAAATATTCTTATTACATGTATAGCAATACATGTATCTAATTCTAATACTATATCATGTACATGTATATTAGTTTATTACATGTATCATTTTTGTATGTATTATGTATATTGGGACTTGAAATATTTTAGCAGCAGCTGTAAGGACCTGTCTTTTAAAAGTCTAAATCATAACATGTAATTCTCTTTCATTTGTTTTAATCATATTGATCTAAGATATTACATCACATGATCACAGGCAGTGTAGGGAGAAAAATACCGGTACAATTCACACATATAAGGATTTTTTTTTACAAACAACATGCTTTGTTTTGTTTTTGTTTTGGTTATCTTGGGGGTTTGTTTTTGTTTTGGTTATCTTGGGGGTTTTATGTCTCTTTTTCCGAGTACAATTTTGGTTGTTCCTTATCTAGAACAGGAATCCTGGAATATCATACTGGGAAGCATAGTTGATAAAATGCTGAAGTTGTACATGACTATATTATATGGGCTTTCAAATTCTTAGCTTTAGCTTTTAGGAAATTGTTCATTCACCTACTTAGTAATATTTCAGTGTTACATGTACTTAAGGTGAAACGTTTACCAAATTTCCTAAACGTGTACACGGAAGGCTGTAAACAAAACGCAAACGTTTAAACGCTTCTTTGTATTTCTATTGTGAATAGTGATATCCATTAACAAGTGTTTATTTGCAGATGTGGTCATAAATTGACTTCAATACGACTTAGTTATGCTTGACTATTTAATACGACATGTGATGTTTCGTATAGCAATAAAACTTTCAAGATTCAAAAATCCAACTGTTATTTTCAAACGAGTTTGAACAATTCCCACAAATCAAAAGTCAAGAAAGTTACAAAAACAGTAACTCCATAGAAGGTTGGAGACCAAGGAAATGGGCAGAGAAATAGACGAAGAAATAGACGGCGCAGTGCAGAGAAAGAGCAATTTAGGCGGTGTCAATTTTATCGGAGACATCGGTTCTTTCTTGTGATTAATTTACTTTCAGACAGATTTTCTTCCTGTTCCATGCGTTTGTTTTAAGTTTGTCCACTGCGTTTGAATCAAGGAATGCGTACATAACTCAGACAGCACATACTTGTACGTATGTTAAATGTTTAATCAATTGACTGACTTCGGTACATCAGGAAATCAATACTGGTATTGAGTTTATAGAGAAATAACGATATTAAAGAAGATCTTTTTATTGTATGTACAGTATACATGTAGTCCATGTACACGTTTAGAAATAATGTAAACGTTTACAGCCAAAAAACAAAACGTCTCCGTGTACACGTGTAAACATTTCACCCTTACATGTATTATGATGTTATGTACAGAATTAGTTACGTACTACACTGTTAAAGAATTAAGGGTATGTCACATGTGACCTTGACTTTAAAGGTGTCCTTGACTCTAATTGATTACTGTACATGACTATCAACACTGTAGTTTCATTGAAGCATAGAACATACATGTATTCATCAAGTTGCAGGCATACACATCAATCTGAAAGTGTATATACAAATGTACCACTGATAGTTAGACAAGACAGACAGACTGATGAAGGATAGTGATTCCTGCGTGTACTGGTATCTGCATATGACATTGTGGGTGTAGTGGTTCCGGTAGTGCAGGTACCGATTATTCAGTATGTTGAATGTATGAGCTATCAAGATGTCCATTTAGCCCACTCGGTAACGTGCTGGTATAAGGAGCAGAAGACCAGTGTTTCGAGTCCTGGGCCGTGTGGTGTGTACATGTACCTGCAACTACTTCATGTGTTTAACTAATTAGACATGAGGTGGTATAACAGAGTGTATAAAGACAGGTACCTTTTTACCTGGTGAGGTAAACCAAACCTCACAAAATTTGAGCACAAGAACGTAATCACCATCCTCCTTGATAGGAATATCGTAACCGAATGTTTCCATGTGATATCTCTCTGTCTGGTACAATATCTGGTCTTGGTGCACAACTCGTCCTATTGACAGAGTTTTACCATAATCTGAGACTATCCCCACGTCAAGTTTGTCAGTTTTGTACCGTATACCATGCACGTCTGTATGGGCTTCCCCTCCACAGTTCACCGCCCATATTACTTCGCCGATTCCATTTGATTGAGTTAATGAGGACAAAAATACAACAAGACATAGGAAAAAAATCTCTGTGTGGACGCACCGCCGTGTCAGACACGATCTTGTGAGTTTTTGCAGCGAAAACATCGCTGGACACGTTACCAACAACCACCGGCTCCCGTTACGGAAGTGAAAGCAGAAGCAACGCCACCTATAATGGGAGATAAATCGTGATCAATTTCGGACAGGTGCCCAACACTGTTTTCTAAACATTGATTGTATCGGTTATCGATACCGTAATAGTATTCAAACGCCGTGTTTCTGTAAAATATAGAATATTATAATAATAATAAAGAAAAAAAATGAAAACAAAAAGCTGAAAAGATCTGGACACAGAAAAATTACATGGAAACGAGAAAGAAAAAAAGTGCTATGGCATAATGATTTTTTCCGCGCTTTGTCGTAGTTAAAAGGCCTTAAGATATCCTCGTACAAGGATGTGAGACCGTGTCTTTGTTATTTTCACAGGGGTTAGGTATCATAGCTTGGTCGCAAACCCTTTCCTTAGCACAATTTTTCCTCTACAAGTAGGGGTTGTTTTAAAATACGTATAAAGATATAGACTTCAGTGCAGAAGAAAGGGAGCGATGATACCTCACCCCTGTGGTTATTTTTTTTATTAAAACTAAACAAGTTTTTATCATAACTTACAGAAATTGTTAAAAAGTTAAATACTTCATACAGAACTTGAAAAGTAAAGATATACTGCAAGTATTCTGGCTTTTGCATTTATTCCGACTCATCTGCAGACAGTGACCATTTGTTGAATGATTTGAGTAATAATTCTGTGAAATTGAACAGGGTGGGATGGGGGTACGAAATGTTACTATTTATAAGCAAAGTATAAATCGGTATATTTGAAATTGAATCTTTACGACAAACCTCGGTACCTTAAAATACTGCATGAAAATGTAAATGCAGATGAGACCAACAACAGTCTAAAAGTTACTTTTCAAACCATCTCAGTATATGTGCGGGGGGACAGGGTGAAAGGGGTGCGGGGGTGGTAGGGGAGGGGGAGAAAGGGGCGGATTGGGGAGGCAAGAGAGAAAGCGGGGTTGGAGGAGAGAAAGAGGAAGGGCCGGGTCGGAGGAGGAGAAAGGGATGGGAGACGGAGAAAGGGGAGGGAGGTGAAAGTGCAGATGCAGAAGAGGTGGAGTATGTGGAAATTTCAACAAGAGTGCCGCTAACGACAAAATATATACGTCCTTCAAGTGATCTTGAGCCTTGACATTGCATGGCCTTTCAGATTAACAGACTCCTATATTTCTGACAATGTAAAGCATTGTACCACTTGTTCGTACGTGTGTCCAGTATCCATGATCTATCTGCTATAGTTCGTCCGGGCCGTATCTTCTTAATCTTTGCATGGATTTTAATCATACTTTTGAAATGCTGCTTGGGGTACGATGAAACACTTAAAATCATGAATCAAAGGTCGAGGTCACAGTGCTTTTGAGATTTAGTTTGGTTTTCCGCTCGCACATAAAATCACTTCTTTGTCTTATATGCTATTGAGTAAGAACCAAAGTGCATTGGTAATGATATTCAATCAAACTATGACCTTGACCTTTGTCCTTGAAATTTAAATAGACATCTTTCACTCGTAATCCTTTATCTTCATAGAAACATAAAAAATGCTACATGTACTTTGAAAGCCAAATGAATGATAGATTCAGAACAAATGAAAATTTGCCCCTAACGGGACGAAAATACCCCCAGCAGCAATATTTTTGAAAAGTTATCTTGGGATCAAGGTCAAGCGCCAATTGTAACCTTGACCTTTGACCTTGGTTCAAAGTCATGACACACCCTTAGGTCCTGAGGAACACTTCTGTGAAATATTATTGAAATCCATTGACAGGGGAAGGAATTATGCTCTGGACAAGGTTTTACTAATGATTCCTATTGTGACCTTGATCCTTGACCTATGACTTTGGTTAAAGGTCATGAAACACCCTTAGGTCCTGAGGAACACTTCTGTGAAATATTATTGAAATCCGTTGACAGGGGAAGGAATTATGCTCTGGACAAGGTTTTACTAATGATTCCATTGTGACCTTGATCCTTGACCTATGACTTTGGTTCAAGGTCATGAAACACTCTTAGGTCATAAGGAACATTTCTGTGAAATATTATTGAAATCCATCCACAGCGAGAGGAGTTATGCTCCAGACAAGGTTTTAGTTTTACTAATGATGTCTATTGTGACCTTGGTCTTTGTCCTACATTATTACTCCATATGGCAAGTGCATATTTGACAAATCAACACCAGACTTTCAGGTTTGATGAAAATATAAGAAGCAATTGTAGAGAAGTTGAAAATGCATCAGTAAATAAGATACAATCGTCTGCAATTTATTTTTATGCCCTCGGAATCAAAGATTCGGGGGCATATAGTTTTTGGCCTGTCCGTCTGTCTGTTTGTCCGAAAAACTTTAACATTGGACATAACTTTTGAATGGGAAGTGATAGGGTTTTCATATTTCACATGTGTATTCCTTGTGACAAGACCTTTCCATTGATACCAAAATTTTTGACCTTGAGACCTTGACCTTTGACCCACTTTTAAAAAACTTTAACATTTGGCATAACTTTTTAATGGCAAGTGATAGAGCTTTCATATTTCACATGTGTATTCCTTGTGACAAGACCTTTCCAGTGATACCAAAATTTTTGACCTTGTGACCTTCACCTTGACCTTTGACCTACTTTTAAAAAACTTTAACATTGGGCATAACTTTTGAATGGGAAGTGATAGGGCTTTCATATTTCACATGTGTATTCCTTGTGACAAGACCTTTCCATTGATACCAAAATTTTTGACCTTGTGACCTTGACCTTTGACCTTATAACCCAGTGACCCTGACCTTGACCTTTCACATACATGTACTAAACAGAAAATAGTGTTTATACTAACAAAGATGTCACCAGGGGCATTCGTGTTTCACAAACACAGGCTTTATTTCTTTAATGAATAATCACAATATTGGTTAAGGTTCTTGTGTACTTGGTTATTTTTCAGAGGTCGTACTAAGTATATGTCTAAGCTTATCAAATCCATTGGTCACCAATCTGGCTGACAATACTAACTCTGAGTACTAGCCTCTGTAATTGTGCAGCAGTTAAACAGAAGAAGATGAAGATGAAGATTTGACAAATTTATGGACAACAGACAGATGGATTCTGAAGAAAATACATGTAGTAAGACAAACATAATCTCACTTAAATTTGAACCTCTGGTTCATATCTGGTAAGAACACAAATTTCTTGAATGCATTCTACAATTTTGAAGAATGCTAATCTGCAACTTTTATGTGACACCTTGACTTTTGCTTAATCTCCTTTGATAAATACCTTAATTAAGAACTGACACTCAACGTTTAACTTCAATAGGGAAATGACAAGTTTCTATTGAAAAATTTCTCTGTAGAGAATACATTTGTATAACATACTGTATTGTCTATTTTCTAAACCTATGACCATATAACCACTGTCTCAAAAATTACATGTAAACATTTGTTAATTTAAATTTATTTATTTAATATCAGAATTTTTTAAAGTTACATTCGAGTGTTCAAATTGTACTCAGGGGTACATTTATTTTCCAATAACAGAGATAATGCAACAAAAGGAGAAATAAATGTTCTCTTGCGCAGTGTAATTTACCAATAACAAATTTTATCGTTCATCTGGAATATTATAACACAATGTCTGAAAGCGTAAGTGAAAATCATTCAAAATGTACTAGTTAGTACAGGCTACCAAGCCTTAGTTTGTTCATCAAATGCTTCCCTGAGTCACGATAATCAGTTTCATAAAAAATAACCAATAAAAAGAACATGTCACCGAGCCTCAAAGCAGTGATACAAGAGATATTTGGTTAGCACAACAAGATGACTTAACTGACATTTAGTACGGCACATTTATTCATTACAGTATAGCTCACTTTGAGCCTTTGACTCGGCTCAGCTAAAAATCCTGTACAAACAGATTCAAATATGTTCTGCAACATATTAATCAATGTGGTCATTGCATGCTGAAAGTCACAATACAGTGAAGTGAGGGCACAATACAATTGGTATGTATGTGTACTACATGTGTGACACATTGATGTCTGTGTGCTTCTCTGATGATACATCTGTAATCACATCCTTACACAGTTCACAGACATCTATCTTCGACATTCACCCATGTTATTATATAACTCCTAGAATTAATCATGTCCCACTTTCCATTGCCTGACATCTTAACTGACATTGCGCAATATCTCTGAGAGCTTCTTGAATTTGATCCAAGAGTATTTCCCCTTTGCTGACAATGTCCTCTAGGTGGCGTGCTTCTTCCTGATTTTTCTCCTCTAGTTTCTTTAGACTTGCAAGCTGGAACAGAAAAATACATCAGTAGATCAGATTTAAAAGATATAATCACTTTTAAATTAGTTTTTCATGTACCATACTTTTTCTATAAAGCTTGACAACTGCTGATATAATATAATCTTCCTTAGGTGCAAACAATGTGAATCATTCAATGCAATGAAGATCCTTTGATTTATATGTGAACAACATTTTGAAATTATAATCAGAATGGTAGAAACATAAACATAGAAAAGTAATATGTAAATCAGAAATATGTAGAAATGTACAACCAAACACCCTACAAATGCAGGTTTTTACACATGTCAAGGTTCTACCCAATGACCTTTTGACTCCAAAATCAAAATTGGGCTATCTATCTGTGATGGTTAATCATTATAGGTCAAGAAAAACTTGAATTTCATGTGGAAACATAGGTTCCAATACATGTACATGTACATGCCAACTTTGACCTTGACTTTTGACCATAAAATTAAGAAGATCATGACCAATCTGTCTGTGTAGTATCATCATTTCAGGTCATGGATAACTCAAATTAGATGTATGGTGTGGAGACACTGTTATACATACATTCCAAGTTTGACCTTGACCATTGATCTTTTAATCCCAAAATCAAAAGGGGTCCTCCTTAGGTCATAAGCAACCTATGTCAGAATTTTCATTACTGCTGGCCAAAAAGTACAAATGTACTTAAGTTATGGATGGTAAACAAATTCTGTTAAAATCACCCCTCAAGGTCAAGGTCATAACTTAAGGTCAATGTCAATGCCTGAAATCAAATCCACTCACCATGTTCCATGTCCATCAAATGGTTAAAATGTTATATTTCATATCATATTGATACAAAATAACCTTGCAAACATTTTGCAAGGTCAATTTCAAGTTCAAGGTCAAAAGATCATCAAATCAAATTCTATCCCCATATCAAGTTTTAACAAGCTCTTCACTAGCTAACCTAATTGCTGCAGTGAAACCAAACTGCTGAAGCAGACCGATCTATGAACAGACAGACAATGGACAGAGGGACAGACAACATCATTTCATAGACAACACTTTTCTTTGCAATCTGGCCAATTTACAGACCTTATTCATAATCTTTGAAAGTACATGTATAATCTTTGAAAGTACATGTATAATAAAGAGTCAAACCTGTAGGTCTAAGGAGGAATCCTCACAAGGGAGTGAGTCAATAAGTGTATCTATGTCTTTGGCAGTCCGTGCTATCAACTTGGCAAATACAGGGGCATAGTCTGTAAGAAAAGAATATAGATTTTAGACGCACATTTTATAACAAAAGAACAAATGGAAAGGACAAAAGTAATCAAACTTGAAGCATAAAAAACAACATAGAGTTGAAATAACTCTTTAAAATGTGCACAACCTAAAGTGGAGAAGACATCAAAAGTATAATATACATGTTATTATGATTTTATATCCCCCACTTATATCTTCAGTTTTATGAACTGGCCACACCGAGTTTTTTCTTTGTTAAGCATCACCGGGCAGGTAGCCTTTCAGGGTAGTGTTTGCAAAAAAAAAAAAAAACAACCCCCCCCCATTATTTCCATATTTTTCCATCACTATCCCTTTTTGTAGGTCAGAAGTGCAGTATTAACAATTTACAGTCTTACAAAGGTAAGCTAATCTGAAAATTAAATGACACAAAAGTACATGTACTGTATAACAAGAAATTTTCGTGAGTATCAAATTTCGCAACTTAATGGTAAAATAATGTGTCTTTATTTTCGCGAGTACAATTTTTTTGCGATTTTTAAGCTATGACAGGGCTCACACTGGCTTGTAAAAAAGTGTAGCCACTTTTTGCGCGGAGGACTTTCTGTCACGCGCAAAAGATGTTTCGCTGTCGCAGAACATCTTTTGTCGCATTATATTCCTTTTAACTACCCATATTGTATATTTCTAATGGAAATTATAATAGAAATATGATAAACCATAATACACCATTAATTCATGTTTATTAAATCAAACATTTAAGCATAGTCTATGTATCAACATAAAACAACAAAAACTATTTGCATCATTAAAGTTAAAAGGGCAAAAAATGTTCAAGAAAAAGCACTATGATATAGTACTCAATACATGTATGTTGTAAATGATAAGAAGCACAGTCTGTCACTTTTAATATTTAGGCACCATAATTCTCCTTTTCTTCATGTTCACCCACTGTTTAAAAGCACTGATATAGTCAAAATTGTCCACACTGTTATATCAGTGTACCTGCAATATGCAGAGCTCATTAAGTTGGGGCACCATGGCGTTGGCAAGGTCATGGGTCGCGGCAAAGTACGTGGTACGCAAAGCTGCCAGGATAGCAGCATTGCTCTTGGAAACGGCTCTTTCAGAATGGACACTGCGGAGGCATGGCTATTGTCACCTAATACAAAAAACAATTAATAAAAGACGATCATAGTTATGTTACGTATACGCGCCTAACGAAATCACGACAGTTCGAATGGATCGATATGGTGATAAAAACTTAAAATGAAAAGTCGGTAAATGTGCCTTTGCGGTTTTCATGTTTGCATACGTTGTCTTTTTTTATCGGAGAACAACTGTCAACAAACGAATTTTGCACGCGAGCTTTAATACAAATATCGCAAAAAATAAGGCCTAAAGAACTGTCATATCTTAGCCAGTCTCGGTTAAAACGCCAGCTTGGATTAAATTTACGGTTAACTGAACATGCTGATGGTGACGCATTTGCCGTTTCATTTTCAGATTCTGATTCAGAATTTTTTACAGTAAAGCCAAACGCTGAAAGTTTCTGAGATTTCACGGGTCGATCGTCGGCCAAATCTAATTTCTCTTAACCATCATATCTAGATATAAATTGTCTAAAGAATGAGAACAACTTTCATTAAAAAAATCTAAGGTATAACAGAATCATAGCGTCCGTACTCTTTATCAAATTTGATTTCAATAATTTTTTTCATTTGATCGCGCTTGCTTTGGTATTTTTTCAATTGTTTAAAAGTTTCTATAATGTTTATACGAACGGTGACTATACAAACACAGGTAAATATTTACATCAATACGTGTACCTGCACTGTGAAGCGCCGCTATATATCCCCCGGTGATAATCCAATTATCCAATTAAGTAATAAAAGCAGTGGTCAATCTCAGGTAAGGTCCCGTAACATACAGCGCTGATTTATTGATTTTTAGACACCAAATGAAATAATATAAAAAAGATTTATAGAGGAAAAAATCGGCTTTCGCCACTTACGAATTTCTTTCGCCACTTTTGATTTTTTTTCGCCAATGGCGAAAATGGCGAACGACAGCGCGAGCCCTGTATAATGAACAAATATGTGCATATGATTTCACTGTTTTGTACCTGATCCCTACCATCAGATTCTACTCTCTTGGATATTTCTTACTTTTTCTTTAGATATTCACAACTCTCTGTTGCTTGTTTTTAATGGATAGGCTTCCATTGCTTGAAACGTAAACAAAATTCTGGCTGAAATTGTTGTTCAAACATATCAGTATAAAACAACAATTAAGGCCAGAATTCTGTCTACTTGATCTGATGCTTAACAAAGAAAAAACAGGTATGGCCTTATGAAAACAAGTGTGTAAGATTCTTGTAAGGGATTACCAAGGATGACTGATAAAATAGTATTGAAAATACTGGCTTATTTTGCATCAGAAAAGGAGTGATTCAAACCCCAAATTATGTATGGGGTATTATAAGTGTAAAAGGTACTGTACCAGCGTTCTTACCTTCCTGTGGAATTTCCTGGGGAGATTTTCCTTGTTGCTTTTCAAACCCAGCAAACTGACTAGGGGGAGAGAACTGCTGAAGGATACCAACGCTATTACAAAAGTAATCTGCTTGCTGAAAAAAAGTTTACTCATACATCAGTCAAAAATCATGATATAAACCATCAGTCATGACCAGCAGTCAAGTTAACATAAAGGGGTAGGGCCACAAAGCCCCTAAAACGGCCTTGCAATTTTCCTTAAAATGAAACTTAATGAGAAATACTTTATATATCACATAAAATATAATGAATGTTTCCCGCTTTCAATAAAAGGAACATATCACGGACCGAAGCACCGTAGGAAGACTTATGACATCATCACGTGCAAGTGACGTCATTGACAAAATATGGTAAAAAATGCTCGAAAATGCGTCTTTCGTGGAGAATTTGGACGTGGCCACATTCTTCGAGAAACATAAAACTTTTATGACAAGAAGATATATGGTTATCTTTCATTTGTAAATTTTTCGCGTTTCTTGATGCATGTGGCCAATGCTAATTTTAAAGAAACATGTAGGTTTTGCAGCAATTTGATGAAAAATTGTAAATTTTGGGGTTTTTAAAGGGCTCAAAGCTGCTGATACATGCATTATTTACAAAATCTAAACAAATAATTTAGTAAAGAACTTAACAAAGTATCAAGTCACAAAAATAATCAATCAATTCAAATGTTAAGAAACAGGGCCGATTAAGGGGTTTTGTGGCCCTACCCCTTTGTAAAATATGAATTCCCCTGTAATTAAGGACCTTCATAGAAATAAAACCTGTTATTGTAATGGTACAACGAAGGTCAAAACCAAAAGTCAAGGCACAAAGGGCTTACATATATATATATTACAAATGAGAAATTTCATTTACAGATCAAAGGTTATGGTTTTTCTAATATATCTGTCAAATGTTAGAAAGTTTAGCACTGCCACCTACATGTATAGAAAGGCCTTATTTTGAAGAAAATACAAAAAATATGAATGTCTTCAATCTAGCATGTCCCAACTCGCTTCAATTTGTTTCCAAGTATATGTCAGATGCAAAGGTCATGGTCAAAATGCTACAATTTTTTGATAGACAGTAAAGATTTTGGTACCAATGCAAAAGTATTGTCACAAGGGTTACAGATGTAAAGATGTGAAACTCGGTTAATACATATATTTATCAATCATGTTTAAATAAACACAGAAACTGTACAATCCCATTTTCCTCTGTATTAAATTTCAAGACGGTATTCATAATGGCTTGATTAATGGCAGATTGTGTTTAAAAACACTATGTCGAGTGAAAGCAACAGAGTGCAATGTTAATATCTCCATTCAAAGTTTCAATGTGAGATTCTATATGGTTTTGACACACTTTAGTTCAATTCAAAATCATTTCTTCAAGGTCAAGGTCAATCCTCAAAGTTAACTTCAGTACCAAAAAGCAGTTCCACTAAGTTGTACCTCTATGGCAAGTTTAAAAATGATACATGTACTTCATAGAGTAATGACGTATGTCCAGTTCATAAACATAGGTAGTCACAGATTACAAAGCTTACCTCGCTGCAGCATGTTATCATGGCAGCAAAAGGAGAAGGTCATTTTATGAAAGTTTGACCAAATATACATCCAATATGCAAGTTTGGTACATGAAGCACTTATACTTTACTCAATATTGGCATTTATAGGCAAAATCACTCAGGCAGAAAAAGTAGGTCAAGGTCATTCTATGAAAATTTTACCAAAGAATACATCCAATATGCTTTATCTTTGTACCAAGTTGAAGTATTGTATCCCTTATAGTTTTTTCAAAACTAACCTAAACACAAAATTACATTTTCAAGGTCAAACCTCGAGGTCAAGGTAAAAAACAATACCTACATGAGATCCTCTCATCATGCTTCATCTTTGTACCGAGTTTGATGATTATGCCCCTTATACTAGTTATAGTTCTTTCACAACTAAACACAAAATTAGATTTTCAGGGTCAAGGTCAAACATCAAGGTCCAGGTCAAAAACAATACATGTGATGTGCTCAGATCCTCTCACCATGCTTTACCTTTGTACCAAGGTCAAACCTCAAGGCCAAACTCAAAAACAATATCTGCATTCAGGCCCTCTCACTGTGCTTTATATTTGTTGCCAAGTTTGAAGATTGTATCCCTTATAGTTCTTACACAGCTAACCTAAATGCAACAGCTAATAAAACCAAATTGTTGCTGCAGATGGACAGACAGACGTCGCTATTTCATAAGCCGGATTCTGCTTTACAATCTGCTAATAATTGGAATACTTCAGGTATAAAGGTCATTTGCTGGATGCATGAAGCATGAAATGTGGGTCAGATGCAGCATCAGTACCATGCATTGTAGTGAGCATCCTAAGATGCATCACCCATGCAAGTTTGGCTGATATAGGATTTATAGTTGGGTAGGAATGGACCTATCCCGTTTTGCTTAACCTGCAGTCAGTCTTCGTGAAAACTCACTAGCCCGACCGCCCTGGCTACCAAATATTTCCTCGGGCTACCAAATTTTGATGCTGAACTAGCCCGACTGGCTAGTGACTTTTAATTAAATGCAGTGTTTTCATTAAGTGCCGACGGCTGGCGATTTCTTGTCTTATAAATACTAAGGGTAAAATCGCCACCTACTTTCCGTAAAAAGTATCAGTCACGTCTCAACTTTTATCGCTGGTTAAGTATGAAATGTTTATTTTATTGAACAATGAACATGTTTAAAATGAAATATTATGATAACGTTTTCCTGTAATATCTGTTCATAAAATATAGTTCTAAGATTCAAGATAAATATTTCCGTAACCACAGTGCATTGTTTTCTGCGCGGCGTGACGGGTTATTGTCGGTACCGACAAATATGCAAGTATAACATGTTCAATTAAATATCTAACAATTTCAAAAATCTCGACTGAACACTGAAATAAAGAAATTCTTACGAAAATTTTATAACTATTGGCCAATAGCCGCAAACAACGACCGGCTTTTTAGCGTACACGTATGATTCATATACGGCAGAAATACAATAGGACAAGAAACCAAGTAGTAAAACGTGTGAGGAAAGCAAGGAAACAGTATGAAAAAGGACTGGCAGAAGACGCTAAGAAAAATCCAAAAAGAATATGGCAATACATAAACTCTAAAAGTAAGACAAGACAGGGGATAGGAGATCTGTGTATCGATCCTAAGAATCCAAAATCTGAAAAGACAGAAGATGAAGAGGAAAAAGCCAATATCCTTGCAGAATTTTTCAGTAGTGTCTTTACAGTAGAGCCAGAAGGTGAAATACCGAAACTTAAAGAAAGACAAATAATTGTGGGATGGGAAAATGTGCACATAAAGGAGGAAGACATCACAAAATATCTAGGTCAACTAAGAATAGACAAATCTCCAGGAATGGATGGAATACATCCCAAAATACTGAAAGAGCTAAAAGAAGAATTAGCAAAGCCACTTGCGATGATATTCAGAAAATCACTTGAAGATAAAGATATACCGGAAGAATGGAAAACTGCTCGCATTAGTGCAATATTCAAAGAGGGAAGCAAATCCATTGCAGGGAACTATCGACCAGTAAGTCTCACCTCGATAGTAGGGAAAGTTATGGAGAAACTTGTCAGAAATCATCTACTAGAACACTTCATTACAAACAGCCTTTTTACCAACAAACAATACGGATTTATCGGAGGAAGATCAACTTCATTGCAATTACTCAGAGTATTAGATGAATGGACTGAAGCTATAGATGCTGGGAAAGATGTAGATTGTGTATACATGGACTATCAGAAAGCTTTCGACACTGTACCACATAAACGATTAGTAAGAAAATTGGAGGCATACGGAATCGGAAAGGAAATGAGAGAATGGATCCAGAACTACTTGAGTGGGAGGAAACAACAAGTTTCGGTCAATGGTCACACATCTAAATGGCATCATGTGACATCCGGCATCCCACAAGGGACCGTTCTCGGACCGATATTGTTTGTCATCTATATAAACGATCTACCGGACAATGTTGACTCCACGATATACTTGTTTGCTGACGATACGAAGATATTCAACATAATAGAAGAACAAGATGATAGGGAGACATTACAAAGAGATCTCAACAAGTTATCAGACTGGAGCAATAAATGGTTATTAAGGTTTCATCCACAAAAGTGTAAGCATATGCATATTGGTAGAAAACATGTGGAATCTGACTTCAACTACAACCTAGAAGGAAACATTTTAGAGCAAGTGCATGAAGAAAAAGATATAGGAGTAATTATAGATGACGAACTGAAATTCGACAAACATATATCAGAAAAAGTGAAAAAAGCCAACTCTACATTTGCATTAATTAGGAGAACCTTCAAACATCTAGATGAAAGAACCTTCATAACAATGTACAAAACTTTAGTTAGGACGCACTTGGATTACGCAAGTTCAGTGTGGTTTCCGTACAAAAAAAGACATGTAGAGCTACTAGAAGGAGTCCAGAGAAGGGCAACTAAACAGATACCAGGAATGAAAAATCTCAGCTATGAGGAAAGACTTAGGAAGCTGAAACTACCAACCTTGAAATATCGTAGGAATAGAGGCGACATGATAGAAGTCTATAAGATAATCAGCAAGAAATACGACTCAGAGGCATCAAACTTCATTATGTTACGGAAGGACCATACAGAAAGAGAAACAAACAGAGGGAATACTAAGAAATTGCTAGTGCAGAGACCAAGATTAAACATCAGGAAATACAGCTTCAGTGTCAGAGTAACGCATCTTTGGAATAGTTTACCAGAAAGTGTAGTCAGTGCAAAAACCTTGAATACCTTCAAAAACCGATTAGACAAGTTTTGGCAACACCAGGACATAGTATATGACTATACCGCCGAGTTTAGAATCGATACCGGCAGTCACTCATACAATAATAGTCTATATAACAACCTTTCGGAGTCTAGCGAAGAGGACCAATAGGACCTGAGCTGGAAATCATCAATAAGTATCAATAAGTAAGTAAGTAAGTAAGTATATAAGTTCTTATGTTTTTCATTCTCGGTTCATTTTCTGCAGGCAAAGAATATCATGCATTCATTGTAAAATTGAGTCTATTGTATTGATACATTAATGACGTAGCTGACATCCGCCAGAGAAATGATCGGGTGGTGGTTTAACTTCGTTCGATTTTTAAGTATACTCTACATATGTGTGAACTTTTGCCTACTCAACAGACCTACCGGTAGCTGAGGAAACGATGGGTCTTTATAGCGTTTTCATTTTTCTTCAATGGCTAGTGAAAATTTTGGGTGGCTAGTAGATTTTTGCACTCAACTAGCCGGACTGGCTAGTGGTCAAAAAAAGTTTTCATGAAGACTGTGCAGTGCGGATGCTGACGACGGGGCAATAGCATAAGCCCCCCTCTACTTCGTCGATGTGAGCTAATAAAATTAAAATTGATTAATCAGATAAGCCTTTAGCGGCTCAGGAAATACAAGATTTGGCAAACAAAGGCTTAGAGCAAGTGACCATATTTCGCCGTATTTTTCGTACAATTCTTTGAATATCTCAAAACTTGGAGGCCAATTCAATAATTGCTTTTGCTAGGATTAAATTTAACTCCATTCTCGACTGAACAACTACAAAAAGAATTTAATTTACGCATTTCATTGTTTCCTAATAAAACTTCAAAATATTTTGTTTCCATGTTTTCAGGGGTGACCATAAACTGCCATCCATAAATTAGTTTACACTATTTCTACTCATGCTGCTGTTATAAAATGAACAGTTTCAAATCCATTGCTGTATGATTCTATTAATGAACCTTGTAGAAATCATTTGTAACAAACTTGACCCAAATATTTCATGTTTTTGAATTTTTTGTTCTTTTTACATAAAAATAGTTGCCAGAGTCACCTAATGCTCGACTGCATAGCATAATATCTCTCATGACAGCCAATTTATTTAAACTCCCTTTCTCAGGCAACAACATATATCAAGTCACATAAAAAATTTAAAGTTATAAATTAAAATTAGTTTATGGTGAACCAATGACAGAGGATACACTATGACAAAAGGTCACTTACGCTTTGCTCATATGAGTATAAGTAGGTCAAGGTCAGATTTCAATAGTCTAACCCAAGATGCATCCAATATGCAAGTCTGGTGCATGTACCACTTATAGTTTGCTCAATATTGGCAATTTAAAGCAAAATCACTGAAGCAGAAAAAGTAGGTCAAGGTCAGATTTCAATAGCCAAACCCAAGATGCATCCAATATGGAAGTCTGGTGCATGTAGAACTTATACTTTTCTCAATATTGGCTTTTAAAGGCAAAATCATTCAAGTGGAAAAAAGTAGGTCAAGGTCATTTTATGAAAGTTTGATCAAAGATACATCCAATATGCAAGTTTGGTACATGTAGCACTTATACTTTGCTCAATATTGGCTTTTAAAGGTAAAATCATTCAAGCGGAAAAAAGTAGGTCAAGGTCATTTTATGAAAGTTTGATCAAAGATACATCCAATATGCAAGTCTGGTACATGTAGCACTTATACTTTGCTCAATATTGGCTTTTAAAGGCAAAATCACTCAAGCGGAAAAAAGTAGGTCAAGGTCATTTTTTGAAAGTTTGATCAAAGATACATCAAATATGTAAGTTTGGTACATGTAGCACTTATACTTTGCTCAATATTGGCTTTTAAAGGCAAAATCATTCAAGCGGAAAAAAGTAGGTCAAGGTCATTTTTTGAAAGTTTGATCAAAGATACATCAAATATGTAAGTTTGGTACATGTAGCACTTATACTTTGCTCAATATTGGCTTTTAAAGGTAAAATCATTGAAGCGGAAAAAAGTAGGTCAAGGTCATTTTATGAAAGTTTGATCAAAGATACATCCAATATGCAAGTTTGGTACATGTAGCACTTATTCTTTGCTCAATATTGGCTTTTAAAGGCAAAATCATTCAAGCGGAAAAAAGTAGGTCAAGGTCATTTTTTGAAAGTTTGATCAAAGATACATCAAATATGTAAGTTTGGTACATGTAGCACTTATACTTTGCTCAATATTGGCTTTTAAAGGCAAAATCATTCAAGCGGAAAAAAGTAGGTCAAGGTCATTTTTTGAAAGTTTGATCAAAGATACATCAAATATGTAAGTTTGGTACATGTAGCACTTATACTTTGCTCAATATTGGCTTTTAAAGACTTTATTGCTATCTTAACATTTACCTTATCATCTCAACATTTGCCTTATCATTTGAAATAATTTTAAAAATCCCAACCCCAGGGGCTATATCCTCATCTGGATATATTAAATGATGTATAATTAAACATTTGCAACAAAAAAAACCAACAGAACATGAATATAGGAAAGGTAAATGTGTAATCTTAACATTTACCTTATCATCTAGTTCGGACGACGCCGACGCGGACGCCGACGCGGACGCCGACGCCGACGCCGACGCCGGGGGTATTGCAATAGCTCTTTTGCACTAAAGTGCAGTCGAGCTAAAAATGACAATTTTTGGAAAAAAATTGTGCAGATGAAAAAAGTTTCTTTTTACATTTTCCTCATCACAATTCATAATTTTGAATTATGTGAGGCCAATTATTATGATTCTGTCAAGTTCAGGATTTAAAAATTAGGAAAAACTTATAAAGAATTTAGAATGATTTCCTTGTTTGTATAGTTATTTATGGATGGCAGTGTATTTTGCCGTTTCTGTTGATATGTATCCTATTTACACACAAACGGAAGAAATTGTGATTTCATTTTCAGGAAATGTTTCATCACCACTACAAGTTCTATGAAATCATGCCAAATGAAATGTTTTCTTTTTTGGTGTTTGTAAAATTTTAGGATGTATATGCCTACAATTTTGTTAAAATTCCCCCATTTTGTGGTATTTTTTTGTCAAAACTGAGTGCAGGATAAATCACATGTCAAAACATGACTACTATGGTCATATTTAAAAGGACATAGAAAAATAAACTTGACAAACATTTCCGATAATCAGTGAGAAGCAATTAACTATGAAACCGCGAAATGTGGTCACCAGCGAAATATGGTTCCTTGCTTTAGACTACGCGGCAGGCATGTTGATTCGAAAAACGGTGTCCTCTCTTTCTTTTTTTATTGGGACAAGTATGTGATGTAGGCAAGAATAGACTGGGGTTTTCTCGCGGATAAGGTAATTTTTTAGTTATATTGGGCCTTTAGGGATACACCCTCATAACTTCAAGCCTCTGTGGTAGAAATACTATAAGACTCTTTCATGGTCTTCTAAGAAAGATACATCGGTTCCACCCGAGGGGTCTCAAAATCATGTACACATGTAAAACCCGAGGCTTGCCGAGGGTTTTGCAAAATTTTGAGACCCCGAGGGTGGAAACGATGTACCTTTCATAGAAGAACATGAAAGAGTATTTTTCTCTCATACCTAAGGGTCAAAAACAAAACTGAAAGAAAAGGGACGAAATTTGAAAAATGTCAAGTTGATCTATTCGCGAAAATTTTGCGATATTCGAATTCAGCGCCCCGAAAATGGTTTATTCTATAAGAATAAACTACGAATATTAGGTTTTTCAAAATAAAACGCAAGAGTACATTGAAAAACGAACTTAAAATCAATGTTTTATTGCTACGTCGCCGCTACCTTGTTTGTTTTGCGGGCTGAAATCATGACGTCACAATAGCGTAAACAATCGAAACAATAGCGTCACGTGATATGTGATACAGCTGTCACGTGATATGTGATACAGAAGTAGCTCACATAGCTGTATTTCATGGGCCTACTCTGTAACATATACGCGGGTATGAGAGAAGAGAATGTAATCTGACAACCACTCTTTTTTATCCTGGGTGAGCACCTGTGATCAGCTTCACCTGGAGAAAAGTATAAAAGAGGATGGATGAAAGTGTGGAAGAACATATTTCTCTTAACGTTTACTTCATTAAAGTAAATCTAATTCGCAGCTACCTGATTGACAGCGTCTTGTAACTGTGTTAGTCTGTCTGCCATCCTACAAAACCAGAAAGTTGTCAATGTCAATTATCAGCTTCAAAAGTTACGTGGTGCGCTTCCCTTTATATCAAACACAATGGAAACACTGATCAAAAGGTTGATTCGTCCTAAATTTGATCATTCTTTGTCGGTGGCGGATTCAGGCGGGGCCCAACGAGGGGGCACTGACTTATGACATGCTTTTGGAAGCATTAAACTGTTGTTTCCTTACAAAAATCTATGAAATATATTAATCATTAGTTTATAGCCCCAAAACACCCCAGAAACCACCGATTTGAATAAATTTTCCAAAATTGTTCTCGGAGATAGATTACAAAGTCGGGAAGGATGCACTACAACCATGTCCATCGTCTGTACATGTAGATGTACATGTACGTGAGCAACAAGCTACATCGAATCACGTTCATATAGGACTTTCTTCATCAGTCCTATGCAAGTCAGTAATAAAACGCACATATAATATTTCTTTATCAAATCTTCGATATCTTCTATGAAATTGAAGAATTTTTTTTACCTTTTTTTAAAGATCTTTTTTTTTTGAGGTCATTGAACAATTAGAATTGTTTGACCAAATCTTGCCCGCACCTCAAAGAATTTTGCAAACAGTCAAAAATGCATGTTCTTTATTTTTAGAATCGAACGTGTCCCCCGGCAGTGCCCATCGAAGGGGCACTTATTACATGCTTTTGGCCGAGGCATTAAGCTGCTGTTTCCTAACAAAAATCTATGAAATTAGTCAGAAATAGCCCAAAATACCTCAGAAACCACCGATTTAAATAATTTTTCCAAAATTTTCTCGGGGATAGATTACAAAGTCGGAAAGGATGCATTGCTGCCATGTCCATCGTCTACACATGTACGTGAACAACAACCTACATTGAATCACTTTTCTTCATCTGAGGAATGAATCGGGAATTATAGTCAGGCTATGCAAGTCATAAATTATCAAATCTTCGATATAACCTTCTATAAAATTGACATTTTTTTAAGGTCATTGAACAATTAAAATTGTATGACCAGATTTGGACCGGCATCTCCAAGAATTTTTGCAAACAGTTAAAAATGCATGTTTTTCTTTATTTTCAGAATCGAATTAATGAATAATTATACCTTTCCATCTGGGCGATGCAGAGCATGGGGCACCTTTGATCTCTTGTTTTTCTAGGAAATTTATCATTTACTTATTTCCTTCACCTTACAAAAATTTAAAACTAGCAAGCGTGGATCTAGAGTGGTGGCTTTGCGAAAATTGCTGATTTTCTCCTAGCTTTTACATGAATTTACGGCTGGACACCCCCCTCCCCTAGGCTGACCTCTCTGCCCCTTTAAAACTTTTCTTTATTCGCCGCCTTTCCTTAGAAAATCCAGAAAATGTCGAATTTTTTTTAAAAATATACTATCAACTATCGTTACTGAGACTGACTGAATCATGCACGTAATCCCTTCTAAATTCAGGTCAAACAGCTGCAGATGCCACCAAATTGCTTTTCAAAATTTTCGAACCCCCCCCCCCCCCCCCCTCCCATACCCTCCCCCACTAGGCCTGTGATGAAATATTTCTTCCAGCATAATATTTATTCCTGGGAAATTTTATCATATAATATTTTTCCCCAGGAACTTTTATTATGCATTAAAAATTCCGAAAGAAAATTTTATTATGTAATGAATCTTCCATGATCATAATAAAAGTTCTCGAGCCATGGAAAATATATTACATATCAAAACTTCCATCTGGAATTTTTTTCATGTTCATAATAAAAGTTCTGATACTAGTACCATGGTAAAATCTTACATAACAAAAATAAGGATTTCATATATGTGCATAATAGATTAATGATTGTCACTGGAAAAAATATTATAATGAACTTATTTTAACATCGAATTCAGAATAAGAAATTTCAAAAATCATGTACTGTATAGCATGGAAATTTGATCCCTATATTATTTCTTCCAATAGCGGAGTGTTTTACTTGTAGAAAAAAAAAATAAAAAGTTTAAAAATCATTTTAATAAAATTTAAAAGATAACTGTATTATTAATACATATATGAACATACGAACCATTCCACAGAATTATTCCTGTAAGCTAACCATGTAACTGTAATTATTGAAATGTTTAAATTATGAGAAAATATATGTAAGTCAGTCATTTAAGTATTTGAAGCATAGAAGGAAAAAATATTACACATGATACTTACAGATAATGTTTCTTCTATTTCAAAGAAAAAGTAGTCCTTTGGGTAGTGAAAAAGAGTAAAACATCAACAACTTTTATAACAATGTTTCCGTCCATATAGACGGAAATGTCAGTTATACTAAAACCCGTGACGCCCGTGACGGCCGTGACAAAGTTGTCACGGAAAATGTACTATGACGTCACGGGTTATTGTTCTTAGTCCCAGCAACAAAAGAATGCAGAATTCATATGTTTTCAACTGAGCAAATAATAAATTTACTGCATACTGAACAGCCAGTTACTTCAATTCCATTTAGACCAAAAGGCGGGGAAACATGGGTATATCAAGGTGAAGGATCAAAAAGTCAAGATTGGCGAGCAGACGGACACAAAAAATGAACGGGCTTTCATACGATCGAAGCCAAGCAGTTTGGATAAATGGCTAACGAAGACTAAAACCGAAGACCCAAACATCGTGTACAAAAAGGAAGTCCAGGATGAAGAAGAACAGCCTCGAAATTTAAAGCAGTTGCAAAATCTTCGACACAAAGGTAACACGGAACTGAGGATCTCTGTATTGATTTTTAAGGTGTACAGTCACGGTAATTAGGTGTCATAGTGGTCGTCACGTCGTCACTGATTATTCAATCCATCACGGATTTTAGTAGTCATTGTACAGAAAAATCGTCACGGACGTCACGGCGTCACGAGTTTGTCACGGGTTTTAGGCGATCCCCGGAAATGTTATCATGAAAATTGTTGATGTTTTACTCTTTTTTCACTTACCAAAGGCAAGGACTTATAAACTGTTTATAAGTCCTTGCCAAAGGACTGTGGAAAAAGTATTATGGACAAGGAAAAAATATTCCATAATGAAAAATCCTGGGAAATTTCATTATAATAATAAAACTTTCAGGAGGAAGAAATATTATGCGGAAGAAAAGTTCGTTCACAGGCCCTTCGTATGTATGTGCCCCCCGGCACCTGGGGTTCTGGATCCACCCCTTTAACGCTTCAGATGGCACCAAATTGCTTCATTGAAAAAAAAACACCAATGGGAGGCGAAAACCCCCCTCCCATACCTCCCCCACTCGGCCCTTCGGGCCTCGCAAGTCATTCCCATCGAAAAGTGTATGCCCCCCTCTCGGCAGTTGGGGTTATTTGCAGAGGTCTTTTATGTCGAAAAGTCTTCATGTCGAAAATGTCAAATCGTGTATCCCAGCGTGCAACTCAAAACCTTCTTCCTTTCAACCATTTCCATTACACAGAAAAGGTGTGACTACGTTTCGTGTCGACGAAGACTTAAAAGTAAGAAAAGATATGAATCTTAACAGACAACAAACATGATCATAAAACGAACTCCTTTCATTTCTTAGCGATGACATCTTGTTTTCAATGTGGTTTTAAGACTTACAGCATTTTATTGAAAATGAAAGTGGAACCACGTGGTTTTCGACTTTTTCAAGTGATTGTGAAAGAAAGGTTCCAAGCGTAATCAATGATATTGAAACAACAGAAATTTGCCTGAAAAGGTTTATATTGATATCTGCATTGTGTTTTTGTTTTGTCTTAAAAAATTCTTAGCAAAAAACTTTGGTAATTCAAATTGGAAAAGTTATGAAAATTGAGTGACATCTTTTTCTCTTGATTTTATCCAGTGGCGGATCCAGTGCCCCCTTTGCCAGGGGGTCAAGGGGCGAATTTTGCCGATTTTTACTGAAAATGTGCCAAAATATTCCTGTTTTTGAAAAAATTTGGGTCAGTGCCTTAGTTGCCTACAATAAACATTTCAAGTGATTGTGAAATAGTAGTCCGGATTATCAGGACTCTTAACATATGAATATGTAGAGTCCTGACCGGGTCCCTTGTCTCAAAGAGCAGTCGAAGTCGTGTCAAATTTGCGAAGTAAATAAAAATACTTCAAGCACTCTCATGAACAATTCTTTGGTACCTATCTATTCCAGAGGCTCTCAGCTCTTACTTTGCATGGATAATTTATTCCAAATAAGTCCACATACTTTAATAAACACTTTTCTCACTGGCCTCTCCTCTTTTGTGTCAAATTTCCTCCATTTTTTATGTTGAGACAACTTGACCAAATGTCCAAGTCACTCCATCCTTGTTTCCGGTGGAATGTCAGTAACCCTGCTGTTTTGGTGGAAGAAACCGAAGTACTCAGAGTAAAACAACCACTGATCCTAGGGGAATGACCAAAAACACCTGGGCAGTCCGTTTGGACCACACAGTTGCACTGTCACCTGACCGAATGTCAGCCGATGCAACACATATGGTACACTGGTTCCCGATTTCCTCTGACCAGGTACTGTAGTCCGACAAAGCCTTAATGTCGAAATAATGTTCCAAACGAAAAGATGGCGATGTCTGGAGGAAATACATGTATATACCATTTTATCCAAAGGATGGATTGAAAATTGGCCAGTTTCACACAGATTGCACAAAGAAAATCTGACAAACTGTCTACATTGGTTGGGCAACCGGAAACAAGGATGGATTGACTTAGTAATCTGGTCGAGTTGTCCCAACATAAAAAATAGAGGAAATTTGGAGAGGCCAGTGAGAAAAGTGTGTATTAAAGTATGTGGACTTAGTTGGGATAAATTATCCAATCAAAGTAAGAGCTGGTAGCTTCTTGAATAGATATGGACCGAAGAATTTTCCAGTAAAGCTCTCAAATTATTTTAATTACGATCGTCTTCAATTTTTTGCGCAGATATACTTTGAGAGAAGGGACCCGGTCAGGACTCTACATATTCATATGTTAAGAGTCCTGATAATCCGGACTAGTGAAATAGCAACTCATATATAATAGAAGGTTTTAGATAAAGGAACCTTACGTTATTTTGCGTCTGGAGACTGGATTAAACAGGTACTGTACATTGACATTGTACAGTTTATATCAGGTTGGGGAAAGGTACCAAGCTTATATACCTCGATCAAGCTAATGTACCTTGATCGGGCTAATCAATCTTACTTTTTTTAATTAAAAAAAAAGAACTATTTTCCTCTAAATCATATTTTCAGTTTTGGTGCAAAACTGCACAAGCCTTTACATCAAGAAACAATATTTGAAAAGCAACTATGCCTGAAATCATTTTAAATTTAGAGAAATCTCACCCAATATATTCAGGAAAATAGAGATATATTTTCTCGGTAACCATTCACTTTTCAGGTGTTTCTTTTGTAAGCATTACCTCTTTTATCTAGAAGATCTTGCACAAAAGAATAATTCTTTTGAGAATGTTATAATTTTTTACTTCAGAAATTATTCAGATTGATCAGCCCAATCGAGGTATATTAGCTTTGTCGGTTCCTTTCCCCAGCCTGTACATGTATATATATAATTTTTGTAAAATGGCATGAATGTGTTCGGACTGACCATTGTTTACTTAAGATTGCATAACTTGGCAGCAATTTCAATTTGAGGCAGCATTCTGGTAGGTTACTAGGTATTGCCATCCTGATTGAATGACCAAACTGGCTGGGTCAAATTTTCTCTCAACTGGCTGGGTCAAATTTTCTCTCGTCCTGAATTAACTTATCTGATTGAAATTAGGAATAATAATAATGAAAAAAAAATCTTTTGTTGGTTAGTTATCTGTTATTTTTAGAAAATACAGGATCAGAAGACAATTGATACCAATGTCATAGTACCGGTATTTGAGGTGGCAATGTTTCAATAGATGCCGTCTCCTAATGAAATCTCTGTACATGTAAGTCGGAGTTCATGTGACATACATTCAAATGACTTGGCATGTGTATGCTTGTATTACAGAATGCGTTACGTAGCAGCCTACTTGCTCGCCAGCTTGGGAGGTAATACTGCCCCCTCAGCAGCAGATCTGGAGAAGATCATAGGGTCTGTAGGCATTGAAGCAGAGGCTGATAAAGTCAAGAAAATAATCGGAGAACTCAAGGGAAAAGATCTAGAAGAACTCATCACTGAAGGTACACAAAAACTTTCTTGAAACAATAATTCAGTCAGCCAGTTTTATAATTTACTTTGGTATACAATTTCTAATTGTCTTGGGAGTTGGCCTTGTGAGCTTCTAGTGAAGACTGGGTGAATTCTTATGAACAAAGTTATAGAGAATTTTAAACAACTCATTTAGAAGACATACAGCATTAATTTAAGCCTTTCACAAATGCTTTACTTTCAATTGAGCAGTATATTGGTTTTCAGTTTAAAGGCCAGTGAAACAGTAGACATTATCTTTCATGGGTTAAAGATCAAGGTCACAGTGAACATTTTACATGTACATCCAGGGATTTTTTTGCCCCTTTTTGGGGCTGTTATTCGGCCCCATTCCCAATGAAAAATAGTATCTTTTTTTCCCAATTGTGGCTCTAAAATTTCCCAATCACATACAAATGGAATTATCACCAAAATTAGTGAAAAGTACTGGTTCAAAAGTAGCAAATCTACTAATCATTTGCCATATTGTTGTAAGCATAAGAAATTAAATCATATTTGATACAAAATTATTTGATCAAATATTCAATTCTGAACTTTTGATTGTATAAACTGTCATTTTACTTTTATATTGGTACTTCCCAAAATATTCCCAAACGTCGTAATTTTTCCCAATTGCACGGCCCCGACCCCATTCCCAAATTACTGAAAAAAATCACTGACATCATTCACAAATACTGCCGAGATCTAGATAACAAACTGTCATTTTCTTCAATCCCTGGGAACATATAATTGTATAAAATAAGTAAGGCTAAGTTTTTTTCTAAAACTACCGGTATATGCATGGCTTTTGAAATCAAAGAACAGGCAATTTTTATAAACTTTCAAGTTGACTCAAGGAACATTTTACCCTATTTTTCATACATAAAATTAAAAATAGTTTAAAAATTTCCCTTTGAAAGTATTCATACTTATTATCATGATTATGATAAGCTGAACAGTATTCAAACAGAGTTTGTATATTTGTAGGTCAGTCCAAGTTGGCGTCAGTACCATCAGGTGGCGCTGTGGCTGCCGGAGGTGGTGGTGCCGCACCGGCTGCTGAAGCAAAGGAAGGTGTGTATTAGAAACTTTGTACTTGCAGTCGTGAAAATTTTATCGTAGTAATGTAGGTTTGAAATGATTATCTGTGAACAAAAGAATTTGAATCTTTCGGCATTAGGCAAACGAATCACTGAAGCATAGTATTAGAAAGCTCTGCCTTCCAGTGAGCATTTAACAGCACATTTAGGCACGGTCCATTTGATATTCTGGGGGGGGCTTGGGTTTTTTGTCGGAGCAAGATTATTTTTTTCGCCCCGGAACGGGGCAAAATTATTTTTTTCTTGCAAAGTTGGAGCAAGGAAATTTTTTTTATAACAATTGATGTGAATATTAAGCATGTTTGTATTTTTTCAACAGAAATTCTTTATTTTTCACTTAAATTACTCCAAACATCATTTTTATGTAAAACTAAACTGAGAGAGATGAAAGATTTTTACAATATGCGATATATAATTTTTAGTAAACAAAATGTATATAAGGTCATGTAACATTTAAGAGGGTCTGATACAAGTTTTTACATGAAGAAAGTGACAAACTTATTTAAATTCTCCTTCCAAGCTTGTATAAAAAATTAGACACTATGGTGATACATGTATCTATTAATAGTAATAAATTATATTGATAATGTATTTAAGGATTGTAATTGTGTCAGTCACATGCATTCTTTTGATATTTTTCCAATATGAACTTGCCAATTAATACAGAAGAAAACTATGGCGAGCGAAGCGAGCCAAAAATTTTTTAATAGAATTTAAGTAAAATCTGGGGCGAGCGAAGCGAGCCGAAAAATTTTCAGGAATTTTAAGTAAATTTTATGGTTATTCTTCAATTTCAGATTACTTGTAAGAGCAAGATTATTTTTTTCTGTCACACCATAAGCAAATTTATTTTTTTCATCAAAATTCAGAGCAAAATTATTTTTTTCGAAAAAAACCCAAGCCCCCCCCAGAATATCAAATGGACCGTGCCTTACAGCTGACTCCATGACAAAAGGTACAAACTATGTCAATGATCTACTGCAGACTGGTCCTGTGAAGTGCTAATGTAACCTGATATCATATGCTGCAGTGATTCGACATTGCCTGAATGATAGATTGTTTATATAGTCATATTCTATAATAGGGGTGTAACAATGTATCAATATACATGTACTGCGATATTTAATACATTTGTATGGTATTGCGATATTAAATGCGCATCCCAAAATATCAACCCTTAAAGAGCCTATGAATAAAACGTTGAATCACATTGATTTTAAATCAAAAATCAGGATAAAAAAAGATAAAATCATTAATGAAATGAAACAATATATCGCAATACAGCTAATAAAGTCTTTTGGCGTATCATTTTACCCCTATTTTGAAATACTTTCATTGATCAAAATAGAGGTTTACTATAGTGATTCATTGTTTTATGATGAATTTAAATTTAAACTTCATTTCAGTTTTTGTCAATCTTTAAAAATCATATCTGAAGGATTCATTTATGCTGTAATTCATACATTATTTAAATTTTGTTAACAGAGAAGAAAGAAGAGAAGAAACCAGAGCCAGAATCTGAGAGTGACGACGATATGGGATTCGGACTCTTTGATTAATGACCAAACAAACTCTGGTTTTATAATGAAAAAGAGAAAGATACAGAAATAAAACGTAAAAACAGATATGGTCTTTGCTCTCATTGATGTGATCAGTAATGGTTTTGATGATGAAATAGATATTGGTGATAGCTGCATGAGAGTACCTGAATTTGAAGTAAAACTTTTGAGAAAAAAATTTATGGTGAAACTCAGAAATAATAACTGCATGATCTTTTGTTCTTGTGTAGAATCAACTCTACTACCCTTTTCATAGTGCTGTACATTTCTTAGGGGGAAAAGTGTTTGAAAAACATTCAGAGATGCCTATCGTATGGAATGTTACCCTTTGTCCATCCCCCCCTCCTCAAACAGCTCCTGATGGATGTTCATAGATATCAGCAGAACTCTTGATTTTCCAAATATCTAGAGGACCAATTTGTCTGTTGTGACCTCTGCCTTTAACAGGATAATGTAATCATGGAGCAGTTACAAATTTGAGATAACCATGGTCTATTGGTGTTGACCAGACAATATCTTTTCCCCTGTCATCTTCATGCTTGTCATATACCATCAGGTTATAAAAGCCACTGTCAAAATTAGCATAGCATTGTGAAGAATGTCTGGGGAGCTAATGTCATAGCCCTTGTGTCGCCGTTGGTTGCATGGATAAAACTTTAACCTGGCTTTTATCTCGTGAACTATAAGGGGTAGGACTTTTCAAAACCATTAACCTGGGCGGTATCTTTTTCAATTATAAGGCATAGAGCTTAGATTATGCATATGTGGATACCTAGTGACTAGACCTTTCAATTTAGGTGTTGACCATTGACCTATATAGTGATCTTGCCCATAGAGTTTGTCCTAGTTTTCAATTGATGTCAAGGTCACAGTGGGGTGAATACAATGCCCCCACATGCGAATTGAGCTAACGGGTAGGGATAGAGGTTTGTTCTCCAATCTCTTTTTGGACAATTTTTCCCTTTCTTGGCGGAAGTGAAATTGAACGAAGTAAAATATATATAGTTTGATTGAAGCAGATCCAAATTTGTATTTGAATACAGATACAGTATTTCACAATTCCAAAGGATGTGTTGTTACATTAAGCCAAGGTCAAATTGTAGTCCGAGCAGATACATGTACTTCTTATTTCATACAGAGATTAAGAATGAAAAGAAAATTTTTCAAGAGAGATTGAATGAGTTAAAGAAGATCCTGACGAAAATCTCAACAGCACTCGCAATAGAGCACAAAATTGAGCATCGACAGACCCCTAGCAAGCTAAAGGTGGGACTAGGTGCCTGGGAGGAGTAAGCATCCTCTGTTGGCTAGCCGCACCTGCCGTGAAGGCACAAGTGTATGCTTGTCTGAGCTCACATAAACAGTATATTGTTCGATTCCAGTTACCACAATGTAGGAATATGAGGTCTTTATGGACAGCCAAGGTCATCAATAAAATAAGAACAAGGATTCTTTTGCCAATAAAAAAGTAAACCTTCAATGAGCTTAGTATGTTTCTCACTATTGATGATTAAACGCAGAATTCAAGCTGAAAAAGTACAAATGTAGGTCAAGGTCAATTTGAAATTTTGATCAAAGGTGCATCCAAAATTCCAGTTTGGTTCAAGTATAACTAATGCCTGCTTAACCTTGTCAATTAGAAAGCAAAATCACTCGTGGAAAAGTAGGTCTGATGCAAAATTCCAAGCATGGGTATTATATCTCGGTATCCCATGATGATTCACTTGCAAGTTTACTTAGTGTAGCATAAGTACTTTGTCAATAACTTGGCTACCCCAAACCAACACTGATACACAGGGGTAAAGCATCAGCTCACTCCACTTTATCAAAGTCAGTAAAAGATGGCATGTTGGAAAAATACAAATCATAAATTTTAATTGATTTAATGTTCATTGACAATGCATAATTTAATATTGGTGCAAACAGTAACAACATTTAATGGCAAATGTTGTGAAATATTTTTTGCAAGGCAATACCTAAGTGAACTTTTCTTAAGAATTAAGGTGGGTCCCTACTCACAGATTTAACAGATGAAATTTGTATTTTAGGATTTTATCCTAAACACAATGGTCCAAAGGAGAAATAAAACACAGATGTAGATATGTAATTATTATTTCATCAAAGATACAGTACTCTATAGAAAGGTGCCCTTTAACATTAAGATTAAGGAATATTAAATATCCAGCATATGCTTTTGAACCCTCCAAATTCAGTTATGATTATAAAATGTTTGTTTTGTTTTATTTTATGATAAAAAGTCATGTAGAAGAAATTTAATACATAAAATAATGTTTAAACATAAATATGAGTATGATAAGTCTCCAAACATAAGGGTACCCCCTTATAATTTCATCACATCTTTTACCAATGATTTATACTGAATCCAACTTTTTTCAGAAAAGAACAGATGAATTTTTTTCGTTTTGCAATATTTCATAAAATTATGTATGTAGATGAAGAAAAAAACACATACAGGTACACAGTTTCATAAATGATCAAGATATGGCCCCAAACATAAAGAGTCCCCTTTGATAATTTCATCGCATTTTCAACTAAGAATATACTGTTTATCCCACTTTTTGCATAAAGACTTAAGTACCAGATGGAAGTTCTTCATTTTGCATTATCTCATACTGTAATGTCTATAGATGGTAAAAAAATCATATAAAGGTAAACGGTTTATAAATGATCAAGATATTGCTCCAAACATAAGGGTACCCCATTGTAATTTCATCGCTTTTTTCAACTAAGAATATATCGGTAGTATATCCATCTATTTGTGTAAAATATGTGATGGAAGTTCTTCATATTGCATCATTTCATAAGATAATGTTTACAGATGAAAAAAAATCACTTACAGGTATACAGTTTTATAAATGATCAAGATATCGCTCTAAACATACTGCGTAGAAGGAAAACCTATAACGGTTCGAGTAGGGATCCACCTTAAATGCCCTGGTTAAGTAGATTTAGTCATGTGTTTTATCTTTAAACTTTTAAACGATCAGTTCCTTGAAGTAACCCAGTTATTGAAAGGAACAGAATGATAATAAACAGATCTTTCCAGTTTCTAGAAAAAAAATTGTTCAGTTATCATTTACTTCGAATCATGTTTTCTTCGAATCATGTTTTATCTTTTCAAATGCATATCTGGGAATAAAGCAAACAAGACTTTCATTTTGACGACAAATTCAACATGTTCAAAGCATATCTACAAGTTTATACATAGTATTACAATCAAATTAAGCACTTATGTTCAGAATTTCTCATTCCTCAGACATTTCATAAATATCAATGTACAAGTACCTCACATAGAATTTTGTAAGTCCACATAAATAATACCAGATCTGACTGTTCATACCACTTACAGTAAAACATGCATGAAACAATTACATCACATATCTGTAACTTATACACAGTCAATTGTGCCTCACATGAAACTCATGTGAAATGAGCATCATGTAAATTTCACATGAAATTCATATAAATTTCATTTGAGATTTATGTGAAGGATATTTCAAATGAATTTTTCTATGTGACCTTCATGCAAAATTGAATTTATATGAAAGTCATGTCAAAAACTTAAGATGAATTTCATGTAATTTACATTTTGTGTAAATTTCATTGTTCATGCTGGTTTCGCATAAATTTCACGTGAACTTTTATGTAAGGTTCATGTAAATTTCACATGAATTTCATACGAGGCACAATTGGCTGTGTACATATAACACACATGAAATAACATCACATATCCGTACCTTATACACACATAACATCCATGTTACACACTAACATCAGCACCACTAATCAGTAAACACATGTCAATACAGGATGATTTTGTACATGTAATATTACAGATATATCTTGCACACGTAAACTTCAACATTACACATAGATTAATGATTAGCACATACTCATTTAACATCACCTTGGATAACACTATACTGTCATACATAATAAAGATTGCACCAAAATGAATCTTGACATCAGGGCCTGGCACCATAAACTAAGAACTGACTGTAAGTCAAATTCTCAAAATACGATATATAGCAAATCAGTGAAAATTTGAAATATCGAGCTCATCCATTCTATTCTATTCTGAAAATAGACAAATTATGTGAATAACTTCAAGTCATCACTAAAGTCTTATACTATAATGAGATAAAAGAAAATTGAAATTTAGACCAAAGTAAATTCTTAGTTTATGGTGCTGGGCCCTGATTTCTCTTTTATTCTTACTCTCTCAACGTACATGTACACTGTAAAACCTTAATCTACTCTTGAAATTTGGGTAACATAATTAGTCCCCTACCGGCTCGTTCCACACCTTTTGTCTGTCCGTCCGACTCTGTTACACTTTAGTTTTTTTTTGCATGCTTTCAAAACTGTCAGCCATCATGAACACTTAATTTGATGATACCTCTAGATTTCATAATCTTGCAATTTTTCATTACATTGTATATGGATAAAACAATATACACATATACTCATTCTTACAATTTATCATAAGGTACACATTTAACATTATAAATTAAGCAGAACAAAGTGAAAGAAAAATTCCAGTTTCAAAAATTGAGCTGCACCAACATATGACTGTTATTCTGCTAATCATTCAACACCTGACTTCCATCAAGCTTTCATACATCTGCACCGTTTTACTTTGCACACCTTAAGTCTCACATCTCGGGCACAATGCAGTGGTACTACCTTCACACGATGTGAAAATAATCATTCAATACTGCAACACCAGAGTCTCTCATTCCATCACACTGTAGTCATAATACACCTGGTGGGTTATGAGGGAGTAGCTGCTACACACGCTCGACGTATGCTCATCTCCTACAAAAATTTCAGATCAAAATAAATTTACTGATACAAAGCACAGTAAGATTGAATTAAAAACTTCAAATAATAAATTGTAGGGAGTTGTCACTTCATTTTCCAACATGTTTCTGCCTATTAGATCTATTATTAAATTCTACTTAATTTTTGTTGTCCTTCACAGAATCAAATACAGTAAATTTTCTTTGTTACTGACACACATATATATATATATGCTTCTAAGAGAAAACTATTGGATTGATGAAACTTTTTTTACCTAGAAAAGGTGAAATTTGATCTGAAATGATCCAGACCAATAAAGCTTTTATCAAATCACGACTGTACTCCTTTAATGTTACAGTATAGAATAAATGATCATCTATAGCATCAAACATAATGTTATTTACCCATTTATCCATGAGCTCGGTAAATGTAAATCTATTTGGCATTCTAAGTAAGAGAGTGGCTAACGTAGACTGTACTGACTGCAGGAAGGGACTACAATCTGAAATATTGTAAAAAAAAAATTCAGTTATGATACAGAAAGATGAATGCAATGTCATGATGCTGTAAAGTTGACAAGGTCAGTATTCATGACTTTAATAAAAATATCAATCCAAGGAATGCTTGTGTCGCCTGCGAAGCGGCTTATTTTTAAAAAGTACATCAAATACGTAGGTCAAGGTCACTTGGTTAAAAATTATTTGTATCAGTAGGAAAGTCTTGTTAAATGAAATTCACAAGTGAAATATTGGACCTCTTACTTACCCATCAAAAGATATGGTCAATTTCAAATTTTTAGAGAAGAAGGTCAATAGTCTAGATCAAGGTCACTAGGTAAAAATTTTTGGTAACAAAAGAAAGGATTCATCATAAGAAATGCATGTGTGAAATATTAAAGCCTTATCACTTACCAATCAACATAATAGCCAGTCTTGATTTTTGTGAAAAGTAGGTCAAATATCTAGGTCAAGGTCACTGAGTCAAAAATTATGGAATGTGTAGGAAGTTCTTGTTACAAGGAGTACACATGTGAAATATCAAAGCCCTATCACTAACCAATCAAAAGTTATGGGGTGTGACACCCAAAGTGTGACAGACAGATCGCTATGCTTCGCAGGCGACACAAAAGTTCTGGTCCCACAGAATCCATTGTGTAATATCTAGTCCTATCATTCATACTAGAGAGTTATATAAGATACAATTGTACAATATTTTTTTCCTGTCTTTCTTGTAATTACACTTTCAATAATCAATTAACTTGATGGGAGGCCAAAAATCACAACATTCAGTAGCAAATGTTGGTCACAGTCAATTTTTCATAAGAGAACAGTCTAGTTTATTATGATACATTTTATCACTGTATGTTACATGATACAATTACCTACCGTATTCATCAGCATCAGTATTACACTCTGGGCTGACTTCAGGGTATAACTCTGGTACAGTCACTGATATAGGCGGAACACTTGGTAGACGCTTGTCATCTGAAAGTCATAGATAATGCACTCAAAAAGGTTGTATATAAAGTTATCATGAACTATAATGGCTCACATGAGGACTTCATCCATCTTTTGAGACTTAACTACTTTAAGATAGCATCTGGAAAATTCACAAAATATTTGATTCAGAGGAGATGTTATTTTGAAGAAATAGATGAAAAGAAAATTTTGAAAACATGAAAGGTTTACATTCTAAACTCGGACCTGCCTACCCGTTTCTCGAGAAAAGTGTAAAATATTGCAGCTTAAGAAAGAGTATTTTAGGGATGTTAAGCGTATTATAAACAATTGATTGTTATTTTGAGGAAAAAAAGCATGGTCTTTTCCTTCCTTTGACATTTACACAATTGCTATAACAAACGATAGCAAACCCTCCACTTACAATCAAATTATATAGTCAAGTCTATCCATTTGTTTTTTAAACTTTTAAAGATAATTCTGATTGAAAATATGTTTTATGCGTAAAAATGAGCAGCAAAAGCGTAAAAGTAGGCAGGTCTGTAAACTACTCCACTAATTATGTTACACCCACAGCAATTATGCATATAAACTGTACTTGAAATTAAAGGTATGACTTTGACCTTTGACAATCTGACCTTGAAATCACCCTCATACTGTAGTGAATCCGTGTAAAAATTCTTATTTCAAAACTATACTGGAGTAACTGTGTTACAACATTTGTGTTTCTATACATGTATAAACACTACAGGGATCAAAACTTCAATATTCAGTATGTACATGTACACTAACCTATTCTGCACAACAGATGTATTGCGTTAGACAAGGAATGTTGTGTAGGATCCAAGGTGACCTTGAACCTGTTACCAAGGCGAGCTATCTCCCCCTGTAGGATGTGAGGAATCTCATCCTCTTCCTCCTCTTCTAACTCCTCATACTTCCTCTTTGGTGGAGGACTTGGAGCTCTATAAACAAATTTGTCCTTTTATTAAAAATACTACAGTATATGGGCACTGATGCATAGCTTTACATTTCTGTATACAGGAAAATTTAACTCCCGTTTCATTTTCACCCTTTTTTGCCAAGTACCATGGGGACAAATTTAAGAAGGGGCAAATAAAACTACACATGAAGGAATTCTCAAGAAAATTTGTGAGTGGGTGAACACAATACTGGGCAAATCAGTGTCCCATCTACATGTACAATGAGTCAAAATTGGGCTGGAGGAATTCAAAGCTGCATACATTATTTCTTCACAATATTTTCTTTTTATTTCCAAAACTCTTTTTTTTAATATCTAATGAACTGCTTAAAATGGTTTCCTTTAAAATACATGTATCGTTATTCAATTTTAATCAGAGTTTAAGTAAAGCAGAACATTTTCTATTATGCTATGCTGTGAAAACAAAACCTGAATACATTGCCATACCGTATGGGTGATCCGTACAGCGCAGTGACAGCGGGACCAAATGTTTGCTGTAGACAGTGATTAAACATGGGACTCTGCATGTGAGCTGCTACAGCGTCAATCAAAGGCTGACACATGTGTGTAGATACTGTGGGGGTAGGGGCTTTAGACACTGACGACTGGAATATATATTGTAATCTTAAAAGATGTGAAGCTTAGAGCCTGGACTGCGATTTTTCCATTAGGGTCTAAATGGTTTTATAGATAGAGATTATTTAGTTCCGACATCATCAAAAACTATGCTTAATATTTATTTCCTCTACAAAAAATTTATGATGACACTGTAAATTTAAACAGGGAATTTAAGGGATATCTTTACATGTACTTATGTAAAATACATCTTATATCAAGGGAATGAAATAAACAAAGCAAACTATGATTTTTGCATATACTGAGAAATACATAGGTACAAAATGTACTTGTTACTTGCATAAATTTTTATTTCTGTGATACTTACAGGTTTAAGTGATAACTCTAGTTTGTCTAAGACCTGCTCACACTTCTGTAGTGTCGCCATGGGCAATCTAAAAGAAAGGGAATACTCAGTCTCTACAGCTTTACATGATCATTTTAGAAAGAATACGTATGAAGAATAAACATTCATACACCTACATGCTGTCAGACACTTTAAGACCTGTTTTATCCAATGTTTGGACTTTTCGATATACAAAGTTATTTCTCATTTGTAACAGTATCTGGTGTAAGCTACTTGTGACATCCTCAAAATTATGTTATATATAAGCAGTGTAAAATTCAGTGAAAGTATGATTTAAATACATTACATCAAAATGCATCAGTGTGAGATACTGTCCCAAACCATAAGTAACAGTTGCTCTGTATACATCAAAAAGACAAAATAAAAGGTCTTTGGATTTCACATGATTTTACAATGTTCATGCACTTTTTTGTTGTTGTCTTATTCATTTTTTCATATCATTGCTGAAAAAGAGAGAAAAGGGAACCCACTCTGAAATCCATAATAATCATTAGGTAATTATATAATCACATCGATATCAAAAGGAATTGTATCGTACAAACAAGAACATATACATGTGTATATAAATATCATACCGTTTTGAAGGGTCGGTAAGAATCTTAAGCAGACCTTCCATTTTGCTGATATCTTTCTTCCTCTCTGTAAAATAATAAGTGGATTGATAGAAGAAACCAATGTGACACACATCTATTATACAATGTATTTATATAAGTTCAAAATTCAAATTGCAAAAATCTGTACATACATGTAATTACTCATTCTTAAAGTATAAAACGACTTAACTATTTTTTATTTTGACCACAGAGAGGATATTTTTTCATAATTCATGGTAGATTGATTCTTACATGTATTTGCCAAGTGCTTTCTCAATTTTGAATTCTTCTCAACCAATCAAATTGTAAGAATTTTGCCAACATTGGTATTATTGTAGATGTGACAGTGCTGTAGAACACTTCACAAAAGTGTACAGATTATGGCTTTTGACAATGCAGTAACATATACCTGTGCCATGTTTTATAGAAGTCATACAACATTTCATAGCAGTTGTCATAGCTTACTATCACTTTGTTCAGTTAGTTTCTAAATTTAATAAAGTTTCATTTGGTATTTCAAGAAATTAAACCAGAAAACTGGCAGATCTTGAAAGTTTTCCAAAGGGGGTCGAAGCAATGATTTTGAATTTTTTAAAAGTAAAAACATGAAAAAGCAGCATTTTTGCAAATCCTATGGGGGTTCCTAGCCCCCATACACTCCCAATTTGCCCAAGCTTGGAAAATACATTACAATCTAAATGGGTATTCAATATAAACCTTTTATTTAATGATGGAAGATACAGTAATTTGTACAAAGTTTCATAAGAATTTCGGTAAAACCGTCCACTGACCTTCATCTCTGTTAGTAGACAGTTTGTTGATCATCCTCCTGAGAGGTTCTATATACTTGGATAGTTTGTTCAGTTTATCCAGGTACGCCTGTTCTTCATGGGATCGAGGGGCGGGGCTCACCTGGCTCTGGGAGTTAGGATTTCCTGCAAATACCATTTTACTTGTTATGTCATAATAAAAATTATAATATTTAAAAACATTCAGTATTTTGCTTTGATCATACACTCTATACCGTAGGACCAGAAATTTTTGCGAGATACTAATTTTCGCTATGTTCGCGAATGATTTGGAATCGCGAAAATATATTTCCGCGAAAAATCGCAATGAAAAGGTTTATCATAAATATCTACATATCAAATATATTTTGTCCTTATTGTACATGTGCCATTCTTCATTTTTTTCTAATTAAACGTTAAAAGAAGAGTATTTAGTGTATCCTTATGACAGAACTAACTAAAAATTCAATAATGAAAGGTACACCAGAAGTCTCTGATGAGACTGAAGCTCTACTGGCTGTTTTGTTAAATTCACTGAATTGACATCCATTTTCCAACTCTGGGAGACAGGGGCTCAAACAAAATATCAGATGCACATCTACACCATAGACACATAATACATGTAATGCAAAAAGAATTTACTCTCCATGAATTACCGATATACTCTCTGAGATCTGGTGTTCACAAGATTACAAAGACCAATATAGGAGAAAATGACCACACCCATTTTCAAAAACAGGTCAGTTTTAAACAGAATCTCGGGTACACAATCAGACCACAGACTCATGGAATTGGAAAAAGAAATATCTCACTACAGCATCAATTAAACTTTTTGAGAACTGGTGCTCACTAGATTACAAAGAGAATTATCTCTCTATCAATTATACTTTCTGAGAATTGATGTTCACAAGGTAACATGAACTTATATAGGAGAAAATGACCACACCCATTTCCAAGACCCTGGGGTTCAGGGGCTCAAACAAAATATAAGGGGCACAACTAGACCAGAGACTGATTATAATGCAAAAAGAATTATATCTCTCTATTAATTATACTTTCTGAGAAATGATGTTCAAAACGTAACATAGACTTATATAGGAGAAAATGACCACCCCCATTTCCAAGACCCTGGGGGTCAGAGGCTCAAACAAAATATCAGGTGCACAACTAGACCAGAGACTGATTATATTGCAAAAAGAATTATTTCTCTATCAATTATACTCTCTGAGAATTGGTGTTCACTAGATTACATAGACATATATTGGAGAAAATGACCACACCCCTTTTTGAAGACCCTGGGGGTCAGAGGCTCAAACAAAATATCAGGTGCACAACTGGACCAGAGACTGATTATATTGCAAAAAGAATTATTTCTCTATCAATTATACTCTCTGAGAATTGGTGTTCACTAGATTACATAGACATTTATAGGAGAAAATGACCACACCCATTTTTGAAGACCCTGGGGGTCAGAGGCTCAAACAAAATATCAGATGCACAACTAGACCAGAGACTGATTATAATGCAAAAAGAATTATTTCTCTATCAATTACACTTTCTGAGAATTGGTGTTCACTAGATTACATAGACATATATAGGAGAAAATGACCACACCCATTTTTGAAGACCCTGGGGGTCAGAGGCTCAAACAAAATGTCAGGTGCACAACTAGACCAGAGACTGATTATATTGCAAAAAGAATTATTTCTCTATCAATTATACTCTCTGAGAATTGGTGTTCACTAGATTACACTAAGACATATGTAGGAGAAAATGACCACACCAATTTTTAAGACCCTGGGGGTCAGAGGCTCAAACAAAATATCAGGTACACAACTGGACCAGAGACTGATTATATTGCAAAAAGAATTATTTCTGTATCAATTATATTTTCTGAGAATTGGTGTTCACTAGATTACATAGACTTATATAGGAGAAAATGACCACACCCACTTTCGAAGACCCTGGGGGTCAGAGGCTCAAACATAATATCAGGTGCACAACTACACCATGGACCAAACTAAATGCAAAAATCATTTATGGTTTCAGAGGAGTTACGCTCACAAAAAATTGTTAACAGACAGACAGACAGACGGACTGACGGACGGACGCCGGACAACATGGTATCGCATAAGCTCGACTGGTCTTTGACCAGTAGAGCTAAAAACAATAACATCAAGTGTCAATATTTGTTTATGATTAAGGAATCGCGAAGAAATGTACTCGCGAAAATAAAGATACCCTATTTCACAGCAAAATCTCGAAATTTGATACTCGCGAAAATTTCTGGTTATACGGTATTAGATTTCATAAGGCTATTTCATAGTTTTTGTGTTATGACACATGTTTTACAAAATGTAGGAGCATTGCTACTGATAAAAAAGTTGGAAACTGATAATGACGTAACAACAGAAATGACAACACTGGTATGTTATTCACAACAGAAACAACAACACTGGCATGTTATTCACAACAGAAACAACAACACTGGCATGTTATTCACAACAGAAACAACAACACTGGCATGTTATTCACAACAGAAACAACAACACTGGCATGTTATTCACAACAGAAACAACAACACTGGCATGTTATTCACAACAGAAACAACAACACTGGCATGTTATTCACAACAGAAACAACAACACTGGCATGTTATTCACAACAGAAACAACAACACTGGCATGTTATTCACAACAGAAACAACAACACTGGCATGTTATTCACAACAGAAACAACAACACTGGTATGTTATTCACAACAGAAACAACAACACTGGTATGTTATTCACAACAGAAACAACAACACTGGTATGTTATTCACAACAGAAGCAACAACACTGGTATGTTATTCACAACAGAAGCAACAACACTGGCATGTTATTCACAACAGAAACAACAACACTGGTATGTTATTCACAACAGAAACAACAACACTGGTATGTTATTCACAACAGAAACAACAACACTGGCATGTTATTCACAACAGAAACAACAACACTGGCATGTTATTCACAACAGAAACAACAACACTGGCATGTTATTCACAACAGAAACAACAACACTGGTATGTTATTCACAACAGAAAAAATGCAATGATCGCTGTGCGATATAAGTCCCCTACCGGCGGCATAAATTTATGACTTGCATCTCTGTTCATCAGTTCATCTTCTGCAACAACAGTCAAGAAAAGTCTGGGAAACTGAATTCACGAAATTTGCTAAGTCCAATGGCCATAACTCTTGTGAAAATTAGTCAGTCTAAATCAAACTCAAATCTGCATCACACTATAATGTATTCACATACAAAACATCAGCTCATTATCTGCAATAACAGGCATGAAAAAGTCCGGGAAACTAAAAATTTCATGAAATTTGCTAAGTCTAAGGGCCATAACTCTTGTAAAAATAGGCCAATGGAAACCAAACTCAAACTTGGTCTGTATCACACTGAGATGTCTTCATTTACCAAAATCAGTGCATTATTTGCAATAGAACCAAAGAAAAGCCCGGAAACTGAAATTTTCATAAAATTTGCTAAGTCCAAGGGCCATAACTCTTGTAAAATTAGGTCAATCGAAAGCAAACTCAAACTTGATCTGTATCACATTGAGATATATCCACATACCAAAAATGAGTTCAATATATGCAACAACAGCGGAAAAAAGTTCGGTAAACTGAGATTTTCATAAAACTTGCTAAGTCCAAGGGCAATAACTCTTGTAAAATTAGGTCAATCAAAAGCAAACTCAAACTTGATCTGTATCACATTGAGATATATCCACATATCAAAAATGAGTTCAATATATGCAACAACAGCGGGAAAAAGTCCGGAAAACTGAAACTTTCATAAAATTTGCTAAGTCCAAGGGCCATAACTCTTGTAAAATTAGGTCAATCGAAAGCAAACTCACACTTGATCTGTATCACATTGAGATATATCCACATACCAAAAATGAGTTCAATATATGCAACAACAGCGAAAAAAAATCCGGAAAACTGAAAATGGGACAGACGGACAGACGGACGGACGGACGAACAGACAGACAGACCGAGAGGAAACTAAGAGTCCCCTTCGGCGTTGCCGGTAGGGGACTAAAAATGAGTTCAATTTATCCAACTACAGCGGAAAAAAGTCTTGAAAACTGAAATTTTCATAAAATTTGCTAAGTCCAAGGGCCATAACTCTTGTAAAATTAGGTCAATCGAAAGCAAACTCAAACTTGATCTGTATCACACTGAGATATATCCACATACCAAAAATGAGTTCAATATATGCAACAACAGCGGAAAAAAGTCCGGAAAACTGAAATTTTCATAAAATTTGCTAAGTCCAAGGGCCATAACTCTTGTAAAATTAGGTCAATCGAAAGCAAACTCAAACTTGATCTGTATCTCATTGAGATATATCCACATACCAAAAATGAGTTCAATATATGCAACAACAGTGAAAAAAAGTCTGGAAAACTGAAAATGGGACAGACGGACAGACGGACGGACGGACGGACAGACAGACAGACCGAGAGGAAACTAAGAGTCCCCTTCGGCGTTGCCGGTAGGGGACTAACAACAACACTGGCATGTTATTCACAACAGAAACAACAACACTGGCATGTTATTCAATAGCAACCACAACACTGGCATGTTATTCACATCATAAATGACAACACTGGCGCTATTCACAACAGAAACGACAACACTGGCATGCTATTCACATGAAATGACGTCTCACTTTCAACATATCGACAAATACAGTATATAATAGTTTGAATGCGAGACAGATGGACCTCTTAAGTGATCAGTTAGTGTCAAGGTAGTGAATCACATGATATGCAAAGTTAAACGTCTTCAAATTCAATAGCATCATTTATAAACAGATAAATTTGCAGCATGAACCAGACATGCACATTTCGGGTACTCAATCCTCGTCAGTGATCCTTAATCTACACAATGTAAGATAGCCAAAGAGTGCGAAGATTATTATGTCAAAAAATATACCGAAAGACGTAGAAGGATGGGTGCACATAGGAGATGATGCTACAGGACCCACATTTAAGAATTTTCATGAATTTTGGTAACAGAAAGTTTTGAATGCATTGAAGAGACAGACGATCAACTGAAGTTGATCGAACTTGGCTACATGTGCCCTCGGAGACTCTTGCACGGGAATCCCCTTCAATTAAACAAGGTAAATACTGTCTAAATCTACTTCATATGAAACTATTTTAGGCTGATCATATGAGCATCATTATCATTTATATGACAGTAATCTATAGAGGTATTTTTAGAGAACACTTAATCAGAAAATTTTCCAATCGTTTTTACATGTCATGATATGGTGCACGTAAATAAACAAAACTTTCAGTTTAAGTGTTATCTAGATATACCTCTAGTCTTTATCAGAATACATTACCATCATATAATTGACAATGATGATCATAAGATAGGCCTAAAAAAATGTATATAAAGAAGATTTAGACAGTAATTACCTTGTTTAAATGAAGGGGATTCCCATGCAAGAGATTATTTGCATATCGTTTGATATGCTACTATGAGTGTTGATCTGCTTCACATAAGGTATAATAATAAAAATGTATTCAGACAATATCAAACAACAAGAAATGATATATATGTTACCTGGAGTATTGAGGACACTGCTAGGTGAAGGAGCACTGAATGGCTGACCCCTGGAGGCAGGGGAAGGAACTATACCGGCCTGCGGGGAGGGGGATGCCATCATAGACTTAGGAGATGGAGCTGGCTGTGTCCTAAAACAAATATTAATCCGTAAGTATGACTGGTTGACCCCTGGAGACAGGGGAAGGAACTAACCAGCCTGTGGGGAGGGGGATGCCATCATAGACTTCTAAAGGGGAGGGAGCTGGCTGTGACCTTCATCAAAATATGTAATCTTGCAAGTACAGCTTAACTATAATTAAACAAAATGTTTTTCATAAAAAAACAGATGTCTCCCCCCTCCCTCTAAGTTACTTTGACCTTAGGCCAAAATGCAAAATGATGTGAAACCTTTGAGTCATGGGCAACATCATACTAAAACATGGAAGTGATTCATTACATTGTTTGAGGTAAAGGCCAAACATGATTGGCATAATTATACAATTTCATTATAAGCATATTTAAAGAAATTGACTTTGGTCACATGACCTTGGATTTAGGTGATCTGAAACCTACACTCACTGATGAGGGTTAAGTACCCGAAACATGCATGTCTGGTCCATGCTGCAAACTTATCTGCTTTTAAATGATGCTATTGAATTTGAAGACATTTAACATTGTATGGATCATGAGCAACAAAAAACTGAATTAGTGATTGGATACACGGTTCAAAATATAAAGCCTAAACATTATTAGCATAGACAATTTCAGCCTGGACATGCTTAGCATATACAATTTCATTACCAAAGTAAGAAGCTACCTTAACCATAAGACGTTGGGACAATGTGATAAGAAACATTTAGTCCTTAGAACAACATACTAAAATATGAAAACAATTGTAAGAAGGATTCAGGAGATATAGCCCAGACAATATTAGTATGTACAATTTCATTAAAAAGAACTAAATGTTCTTGACCTTGGGCACATGGCCTTGGGTCAAGATGATAAGAAATCCTCCAATCCTGAGCAACAGCATACTATAGTATAAGAGTGATCCAGTATACGATTCCACAGATATAGCACAGACTCAATAGCATTTACAATTTCATTAACCAGACTTGTCAGAATGACAACATAGCTCGCCGGTGGCAACCATATGTAAATTGCAACAACAACAATAAAAAAGGTCTTATCACAAGGAATGCACATGTGAAATATCAAAGCCCTATCACTTACCAATCAAAAAATATGGCCAAGGTTAAAGTTTTTCAAAAGTAGGTCAATCATCTCCAAGGTCAAGGTCACAAGGTCAAAAATTTTGGTATCCATGGAAACGTCTTGTCACAAGGAATACACATGTGAAATATCAAAGCCCTATCACTTACCATTCAAAAAATATGGCCAAGGTTAAAGTTTTTCAAAAGTAGGTCAATCATCTCCAAGGTCAAGGTCACAAGGTCAAAAATTTTGGTATCCATGGAAACGTCTTGTCACAAGGAATACACATGTGAAATATCAAAGCCCTATCACTTACCATTCAAAAAATATGGCCAAGGTTAAAGTTTTTCAAAAGTAGGTCAATCATCTCCAAGGTCAAGGTCACAAGGTCAAAAATTTTGGTATCCATGGAAACGTCTTGTCACAAGGAATACACATGTGAAATATCAAAGCCCTATCACTTACCATTCAAAAAATATGGCCAAGGTTAAAGTTTTTCAAAAGTAGGTCAATCTCCAAGGTCAAGGTCACAAGGTCAGAAATTTTGGTATCCATGGAAACGTCTTGTCACAAGGAATACACATGTGAAATATCAAAGCCCTATCACTAACCATTCCAAAAATATGGCCAAGGTTAAAGTTTTTCAAAAGTAGGTCAATCTCCAAGGTCAAGGTCACAAGATCAAAAATTTTGGTATCCATGGAAACGTCTTGTCACAAGGAATGCACATGTGAAATATGAAAGCCCAATCTGTATTGGTTTAAAAGTTATAAGCAAGGTTAAAGTTTTTGTGCACGCGCACGCAGACGCAGACGCCAACGCCAACGCCGACACCGGGGGTATGACAATAGCTCTCCGGACATTCGTCCCGGCGAGCTAAAAAATGTAATACTTGACCTTAGTCATATGACCTTTGATGAAGGAGGTGTGAAACCTTTGGGTCATCAGCACCATCATACTAAAATATGACGTGATCCGATCACGGTTCAAAAGATTAAGCCTGGACATAATACATGTAACAAATACAATTTCATTTTAAATATACTAATTGACCTTGACTTTGGTCACATGACCTTGAGTAAAATATGAAAGTGATCCGGCAAATGGTTCAAGAGATATAGCCCGGACAAGAATGTATGCACAATATCATTAATAATGCACTAAGTGACCTTGACCTTGGTCACATGACCTTGGGTCAAGGTGATGTGAAACCTACGGGTCATAAGCAACAACATACTTAGATATGAAAGTGATCCAGCAAATGGTTCAAGAGGTATAGCTCGTACAGGAATGTATGCATAATTTCATTAAAAATGCTCGCAGTGACCTTGGTCACATGACCTTGGGTCAAGGTGATGTGAAACCTACGGGTCATAAGCAACAACATACTTAGATATGAAAGTGATCCAGCATATGGTTCAAGAGGTATAGCTCGTACAGGAATGTATGCATAATTTCATTAAAAATGCACTAAGTGACCTTGGTCACATTACCTTGGGTCATGGTGATGTGAAACCTTTGGGTCATAAGCAACAACATACTAAAATATGAAAGTCATCCGGCAAACGGTTCAAGGGATATAGCACGGACTGGAATGTATGTACAGTTTCATTAAAAATGCACTAAGTGACCTTGACCTTGGTCACATGACCTTGGGTCAAGGTGATGTAAAACCTACGGGTCATAAGCAACAACATACTAAAATATGAAAGTGATCCGGCAAAGGGTTCAAGAGATATAGCCTGGACAGGAATGTATGCATAATTTCATTAAAAATGCACTAAGTGACCTTGACCGTGGTCACATGACCTTGGGTCAAAGTGATGTGAAACCTACGGGTCATAAGCAACAACATACTAAAATATGAAAGTGATCCGGCAAATGGTTCAAGAGATATAGCCCGGACAGAAATGTATGCATAATTTCATTAAAAATGCACTAAGTGACCTTGACCTTGGTCACATGACCTTGGGTCAAGGTGATGTGAAACCTTCGAGTCATAAGCAACAACATACTAAAATATGAAAGTGATCCGGCAAAGGGTTCAAGAGATATAGCCCGGACAGAAATGTATGCATAATTTCATTAAAAATGCACTAAGTGACCTTGACCTTGGTCACATGACCTTGGGTCAAGGTGATGTGAAACCTTCGGGTCATAAGCAACAACATACTAAAATATGAAAGTGATCCGGCAAACGGTTCAAGAGATATAGCCCGGACAGGAATGTATGCATAATTTCATTAAAAATGCACTAAGTGACCTTGACCTTGGTCACATGACCTTGGGTCAAGCTGATGTGAAACCTTCGGGTCAAAAGCAACAACATACTAAAATATGAAAGTGATCGGGCAAACGGTTCAGGAGATATAGCCCGGACAGGAATGTATGCATAATTTCATTAAAAATGCACTAAGTGACCTTGACCTTGGTCACATGACCTTGGGTCAAGCTGATGTGAAACCTTCGGGTCATAAGCAACAACATACTAAAATATGAAAGTGATCGGTCAAACGGTTCAGGAGATATAGCCCGGACAGGAATGTATGCATAATTTCATTAAAAATGCACTAAGTGACCTTGACCTTGGTCACATGACCTTGGGTCAAGCTGATGTGAAACCTTCGAGTCATAAGCAACAACATACTAAAATATGAAAGTGATCGGGCAAACGGTTCAGGAGATATAGCCCGGACAGGAATGTATGCATAATTTCATTAAAAATGCACTAAGTGACCTTGACCTTGGTCACATGACCTTGGGTCAAGCTGATGTGAAACCTTCGGGTCATAAGCAACAACATACTAAAATATGAAAGTGATCGGGCAAACGGTTCAGGAGATATAGCCCGGACACGATGTGTGACAGACGGACAGACGGACGGACGACGAAGGCAAAACCAATATGTCTCCTCCCCGTTGTGGGGGGAGACATAATTACTGAATGTGAATAGAAGAATATCTGTGACTATTATATTTGATGTATTTCACATGAATCAACGTATCTAAATATAATAGAAGTTTGCACAGTAAAGTAATATAGATGTTATCAAAGTATTTTCAAAGCCTATGATTTATTATACCAGTATACATGTATTATACAATTATTGACTTTTGATGAGGTCTACTCGTGACTATACAAACCTGGTCAGGTATTGGTTGACCGAGGCCGAACGCCGAGGTCAACCAATGCCTGACCAGGTCTGTATAGTCAGGAGTAGACCGAAATCAAAAGTCAATAACTGCTTTATTAAATTATCAGGATTTTATTAACATATGCATTGTAATGATATGCGAAGTCAAAGATCTAACACTACAAAAATCAACGCAAGCGCTGGTCACGCACACGCTAATCCTGAATAGACCGCTTAGGAGCGTTATCGGTCAACTCACTCTGAGGTACACTCTATCAAATAGCTAACCAATCAGAAATAAGCAAAATCGGCAGTAATTTCTGATCATTTAATAAAACTTATTATACCAGTATATGACTTATTATACCAGTATAGCAATTATTTTTGTATGCAAAATTATTATGCTGCAATAAAGCATAAAACAGAATGCTGTTTAACTTTTGGTATGACATTTGTTTACTCATTTTTATATATAACATAAGTATAAAGGGATATTATATGTATTAGGAATCAATAAACATGTACATGTACCTATCTCAAGGCAGCATAAAAGTTAAATTTAACTTCTATTTTTCTATCTTTTGCAACAGTAGGAGCATAGTAAAAATACCCTTGTTGTAAGGCTTGTCCGTCCATCTGTCCTTGAGAGGGCCCAGCCATGCCCTGAGGGCCAAACTGAGAGGCCTGGGTGGGCATCATGTTGACCATTTGCCCTGTTGCCATGCCTTGTCTCTGCTGCATGCCAGGTGCAGGTTGCATTCCAGGTGCTGCTTGCATGCCAGGTGCTTGTTGCATGCCAGGTGCAGGTTGCATTCCAGGTGCCGCTTGCATGCCAGGTGCTTGTTGCATACCAGGTGTCGGTTGCATGCCAGGTGCCGGCATTCCTGGCTGATTGTATCCTATCTGCTGTAAGGAAAACAAATATTCTGAGAACCAAATTCCCTTCCTAAAGAGATAATAATAAGTTAATTTTATGCACATATACATTCAGGTATGCTTTATGAAAAATACTAAGTTTCTGTAAAATGAAGTAACTCTGGCAAGACTCGGTCAAAAGCTGAAGAATGAGAACATATTGCAAATATTGTACAACAACTTTGAAGACATTCTATAGCAAGACTTATGAATATGTAGTGGATCATGTACTAAATGAAATAAAGCCTGTGTTTGTGAAACACGAATGCCCCCGGTGGCATCTTTGTTAGTATGAACACTATTTTCTGTTAAGTACATGTATGTGAGGTCACTGGGTTAAAAGGTCAAAGGTCAAGGTCACGAGGTCAAAAATTTTGGTATCAATGGAAAGGTCTTGTCACAAGGAATACACATGTGAAATATGAAAGCCCTATCACTTCCCATTCAAAAGTTATGCCCAAAGTTAAAGTTTCTGAAAAGTAGGTCAAAGGTCAAGGTCACGAGGTCAAAAATTTTGGTATCAATGGAAAGGTCTTGTCACAAGGAATACACATGTGAAATATGAAAGCCCTATCACTTCCCATTCAAAAGTTATGTCCAATGTTAAAGTTTTTCGGACAAACAGACAGACAAACAGACAACCAGACGAACAGGCCAAAAACTATATGCCCCCGAATCTTTGATTCCAGGGGCATAACAAAAGGAACTCCTTAATTGTGTAACTTACAGATGTAGAACTGGCAGGGAGGGGCTGGGCTGTTGACTGGACATGCTGGGTAGAGGTCACCATAAAGGCATCCTGTCTCTGTCACAAAACAAAAATTAAAATTACATTTGTTTGTGTAAAGATGTGAAAACACAATTTCATATTAAAGCTTTCTTTTGTTGCTTTAGTCGTATTACTTGTTGCTGTCTTAGTGCACATGTACACATACAAAGAAGAGGCCTGTTGATAGCCTACATTTTGGTTGCTATCCTTGTTACTTTACTTGGTGTCCTCTTATCCATGTTGTACATGTGTATTCACCTGCAGGGCAACTTGATTGCTACCTTAGGTGTTATCTTATAAGTCATGTTGCTGTCTAAGAACACATGTACTCACCTGTAACGGAGGCCTATTGGTTGCCAGCATCTTAGTTGCTATCTTTGTTTACTTTACATGTTGCTGTCCAAGTACATTTGTTCTCATCTGTCAATGAGGCCTGCTGCTTGCCAGCATCTGTGCCAGTTGTTGTTGATGTCTTTGTTGCTGGCATATGTTGCTGTCCAAGTATACTTGTACTCACCTGTCAGGGAGGCATGTTGCCTGCCAGCATCTGTGCCAGATGTTGTTGATGTCTTTGTTGCTGGCATATGTTGCTGTCTAAGTACACATGTATTCACCTGTAATGGAGGCCTGTTGCTTGCCAGCATGTGTCAGTTGTTGTTGATGTCTTTGTTGCTAGCATATGTTGTTGTCTAAGTACACATGTACTCACCTATAACAGAGGCCTATTGCTTGCCAGCATCTGTGCCAGTTGTTGCTGGTGTATGTTGCTGTCTAAGTACACATGTACTCACCTGTAACGGAGGTCTGTTGCTTGCCAGCATCATAGTTACTTTACATGTTGCTGTCTAAGTACACGTGTACTCACCTGTAATGGAGGCCTATTGCTTGCCTGCATCTGTGCAAGTTGTTGTTGATGTCTTTGTTGCTGGAGTTGTTGCTGACGTAGCAGAAGTTGTTGCTGTTGTTGCTGTGTCATCATACCTTACAAATACAAAATATGGACCCCTACAGCAACATCGACTTTGGATATTAGGAACTCAAAGCCTTTTCTATTAAATTTATAATATTCCTTCTCCACAATTACTATACCTCCCACGCTTTCACACGGAGGCGATGCAATTTACAAAGAGATAATTGTTGTTTTTTTTTAATCTGCATACAAAATGTCATCTTCTATCATCTTTAACAATGACGTAATTAATATGAAATTCTAATAATAAAACGTAAAAGGACGAAACCTTTTGATGCATCTCTTTCGTACTTCAGTGCGGATTTCTGACAATAATTATAATGTCAACAGGTGTATAGAACCCTTCTAGGAAACCTAATTAACGGGGAACATATCGCGGAATAGGTCGAGTAGAAGCTTTGAAATTGTCCCTTCGTGTATGCTTTTGACCGCTTAGTTCTACTTTTACGTTACAATGAGCTAAGAGAATCAGTACAAATTCCGATGGCTGATGCAAATTTCATCCTTGAGAAATAAGAAAAATACTGTCCCATATATGAGCTAGAAAAGGTGAAACACACACACAATATTTGTCTGAACAGGGAAACAAACAAATATAAGAGCATGGAGTCAGTCTTCCTCCGCATATGCCAATGATTTTAATAAAGAAACCAAAAATTATAGTAAAGTTCATTCTTTTCAAATAAATTTAAGCTTCTGTCGTAATTTCATACTTTCAAATAAACACTTTTGAACACGCGTATTTTTTTACGAATACCATAAAGAAATATTTCCAGACAGCTCCAGATTCGTAGACTTAGTCATTGACCTTTGATTTTTCATATTAAAATTGAGAAATTGATTTATAAATGTATGTCTAATGAATTCAACAAAATGTCACAATGAACACATGTACTTTGTATGTTAGATTCGTCCGTTGAAACTGAACCAAATCGCGTACTAGTATTTCATTTGCATTTTCCCCTGTTCATTTTGGTTTAGCTTTTTTCTTGACTTTTTAAAAAAGATTCGCGTTCCAACAATATACTTTTACTACTCTTCAAGCGCAAATCTAGATGGGACCCCCGGAAATTGGAAATATACCCCGCTGATTTTTGTCGTTTTTACGTATAATTGTTTTTCAAAACCTAAGGTAGGAATTCCGGGTATCCCCCACCGAAAAAACATAGATTGCAAAGCTCACCTCATGGCAGCACTTTATCATGGCAGCAATTAGGGAGTGGTCAAAGATAAAGCAGTTTTTAATTTAATCTTCTTAACATTGATGTCTAAATCTTCCTAACATATGCACTCAAGAAGAAAATATAGGTCATGACCTATATTTGAACGTAGATTTGTGATCTACTCATAAAGACGCATCATCTGTGCAAGTTTGGCCTTCCTAGCACTTAAAGTAAAGAAATAAAACTTCGTAACATTGATACCCGAATTTTCATAACATGTGCACTCAAGCAGAAAATGTAGGTCATGACCTTTATTGGAATGTAGATTGTGATCTACACACAAAGACGCATCATCTATGCAAGATTGGCCTTTTACAGCACTTAAAATAAGACTTCGTAACTTTGATACCAAAATATATCTAACATGTGCACTCGAGCATAAAATATACATCATGACCTACATTTGAACATATATTTGTGATCTACTCATAAAGATGCATCATCTGTGCAAGTTTGGACTTCCTAGCACTTGAAATAAGACCTCGTAACTTTGATACCCAAACCTTCATAACGTGCACTTAAGCGGAAAGAATAGGTCATGACCTACATTTGAACGAAGATTTGTGATCTACTCATGAAGATGCATCATCTGTGCAAGTTTGGCTTTTCTAACATTTAAAGTAAAGAACTTCTTAACTTTGATACACAAATCTGCCAAACATGTGCACTCAAGCGGAAAATATAGGTCATGACCCTGGTCCCTACCCCTTATAGTTCAAGAGATATAGCCCAGGTTTAAGTTTTATCTACGGACGACGACAACGACGACGACGCCGAGGGTATGGCATAAGCTTTCCGGACTTTTTCGTCCCGGTGAGCTAAAAATGGTCCGTTTAACAAATCATAACATTTCGAAATAAAGTACCTGGCTGTTGTTGAGGTTGCCCGGGGCCCAGTCCTGATGTTCCCTGCATTGTCAGTGTTTGTAGAGACTTGAGAGGGTCCTGTTGCATCGGCTGCCCGGGCACACCCCTCGGTCCTAGCCCCTGGGGCATTCCTCCCACGCCCACTGCCTGCTGCTTCTCCCTCTCTTTCTGCTGATCTGCAAAGACAGATAATACAATATTCAGCATACTCAACAAAATGCTTTGGTCTGTGTTAACCAAATCTTGTAGTTTACCTTTAACCTTATATCTTCGCATAATATAACACCGCTAAAGACGGTATGGCTGGATTGCAAAGTAAGTTTTTGTCAATAACTGGGTCAAAGTCAATAAGTCAAATAATACAGCATAAATTGAAAGGTTTTGTCAGAGGCAACCTACATGTATAAAATAAAGTTTCTACTGCATACAGTTTCATAGATTTTGCTTAAACCAGGAACTTTAACCAAAATCCTTAACTAGGTCAAAGTCCAAGGTCACTAGGTCAAATGTTACGGCATGAATTGAAAGGCCTTGTCATGGGCAAGCTTCGTGTATAATATATATTCTACTGCATACAGTTCCATAGATTTTGCTTAAACCAGGAACTTTAACCAAAATCTTTGAGTAGGTCAAAGTCCAAGGTCAAGGTCACTAGGTCAAATGTTACGGCATGAATTGAAAGGCCTTGTCATGGGCAAGCTTCATGTATAATATATATTCTACTGCATACAGTTCCATAGATTTTGCTTAAACCAGGAACATTAACCAAAATCTTTGAGTAGGTCAAAGTCCAAGGTCAAGGTCACTAGGTCAAATGTTACGGCATAAATTGAAAGGTCTTGTGATGGACAAGCTTCATGTATAATATAAAGTTTCTACTGCATATAGTTACTTAGATTTTGCCTCAACCAGAAACTTTAACCAAAATCTTAAACTAGGTCAAAGTCCAAGGTCAAGGTCACTAGGTCAAATGTTACGGCATAAAATGAAAGGTCTTGTCATGGGCAAGCTTCATGTATAATATAAAGTTTCTACTCCATATAGTTCCTTAGATTTTGCCTCAACCAGAAACTTTAACCAAAATGTTGACGGCAGACGGACAGACGGACGGACATCGTCAATCTATAGGCCGGAATTGCTTTGCAATCCGGCCAAAAACTCAAAGCAGGACCTTACTATTCAACATTTCATCCGTATATATTTTTCAAAGTTGATATTTCGTAGATTTTAATTTCTATTTTTTCACGACGTTTGCAAAATGCAAAACATCAGTTCCTAAAAACACAATACTAGTATGTAATATCTCCATTTTTAAAAAGATACGTATTTGACACCGTGCATTTATAAGTAAGCTTCATAACTGCAGGAAAAAGCTTTATATGATTTCAAGCATCGCCAAACATAAGATGTAAATTATCTAGGTCAATATTCATGAACTTTCATTCGATATAGGGCACAAAAATATATGTGACAGATGCCCGTGAGACAGGTTTTTTTATGTATAATTATCATTACTCCAACATATTTTGTATAACTCGATCTAGAATTCAAGAGGATTTTGTTTTTGGGACCAGAAAGGGGTCTAAGATTTTTCTTCAAAGAATTCTAAAGTCAACGGTAAAGGTGAGATATGATCTATATTTTTATCTGTCAAAATTTGTGCACAAGGTTAAAGTTTCGTAGAGACAAATCGGAGAGAGAAGCAGACGGGGCAAACAGTATCTGACATCTCCATAAATTTTCGATAGGGGGGGGGGGGGGCATAAAACATCCCAGACATGTACATAGAACGCCGGCAGACATAATTTTATAACTAGAACTGCCCTAAAGTGGACGAATTATACCCCCCGCGGGACTTTTTTTTGTAAATGGGACCATTGATGATGGTTTTAAAACTTCTTAACATAAAATGTTGTATAGGATGAAGGTCAAGGTCACAAGGTCACAGTGTCAAAAGTCAAGGTACCAAAATGTAGTACTCTTTATTGTGAATGTGTGTATGAAATATGAAACCATATATGAAATATGAAATATGAATACCATTAATAGTATAAAAGAAATCTGCTTTCAAAACTTCTTAACAAAAAATGTTGTATAGGGTGAAGGTCAAGGTCACAAGGTCACAGGGTCAAAAGTCATGGTATCAAAATGTAGAAATCTTTAAGGTGAATGTGTGTATTAAATATGAAAGGTCTACCATTAATAGTATAAAAGAAATCTGCTTTCAAAACTTCTTAACCGGACGGACAGGGTGATTCCTTTATACCCCCTAAACTTCGTTTGCGGGGGGTATAATAATGGTGGTACCAACGGGATTCCAACCACAAATCTCCAGGATACTGGCTCTACACAGTAACCAATAGCCCATGGCAACAATGATACTCCATCGAATTCCACCTGAACTCTTTAAGAATTTCAAAATCCGAATTCAAAAGGTAGGACTGAAAGACGCATCTTGAGATCTATCATAAACTCAAGATCTTTTTTTTTTTCATCAGACCAACTTTATTTCCGTTTTGTTTCATATATGAATTGATTTTTCTTCTTTTGTTTTGAAACAATAACGCCTTTTCGTCATTAGATTTATACGTGCAAGTCTAAATGTTTCGTACTCCTACTCCAATTCAGCAGCCGACATTAACAAATATCCTAATTAGAAACCTGACTACTGCCATCATGATCCAATAACACTCTGGTTTTTCTATACTTGTACTAGTATTACCAAGAAATCCCTTGTCTGACACGCTCCAGCTCCAGTATTTCCCAAGCGTTGGCCTTGATCACCAAGTACCCAGTGGCGGATTCAAGGGGGGGGGGGGGCGAAGGGGGCGTATGCCCCCCTTCGCCCCCCCCCCCCCCCCCCAAATTTTCCAAGCATGGATAAAACGATCATTTTCAATCAAAAAATAGTCAATGTTAGTGAATATTAACTATCTGTTAGTAAATATAATTGTAAAATACATCAATTTTCATTCTTTAATCAATTATAGTCACGAAATGCAGAAATTCAAGAGCTTCCGGGGGGCTTCGCCACCCTGGTCCCCCTACCAGGGTAGAGACCCGCTGGGGACCTAGGCGGTCCCCAGACCCCTCGCCAATTCTTTACGCCCCCACCCCCCCCCCCCCTAACTAAAAAGCTGTATCCGCCACTGCTACCAGTATATATACTCTCAAATCTGAACAGACGATGAGCGAAATAGCTTTTAAAATAAGTTCGCCACCATAGTGAAAAAAGACCATGATAGATTTACTGAGAAGTGTCGCAGAAGTAACCGAGATTCACTATGAATGGGTCATCCAGTCCTACTTTGCGCTAGAAACAAAATTTAAGTAAGAAAGAGATTGGCGTCGTCAACGTGACTTTTCTTCAATTATTTTCAAATCTTATCGGTGTATTTTCTCTTTATTGACACGAAATTTCGTCATTCACAAGACGAATCCAAATTCTCAGTTTTAAATCAAATCACCAGGAATAAATTGAAAAGCAATCTCCGATCCAAGCCTTCTGGGACATAAATGTTCGACAACAAACAAAGGATCTTCTAACATCTATCAATTTATGACATAGAAAGAAAAACAGACAAGTCTATACACTGAAGCTGTACTAGCCTAAGGAACTCTTCCATTCACCTGGATCACAGGAGCATGACACCAACGACCTTCACTGACATCCGCCTCTTCCCATCTCTCTCAAGTCAAAGTATATTAGTAAGGAAAGCAGAGGCGGATGTCATTGTGTGTCGCTGGCGTCGAGCTCCCGTGACCTAGATTTTGCTTCAGAATTCAATATGTTCATTATACAGGGATCTTGACTTAATTCTGCATTCAATTATGTTCTAGTACGCTCGTAAACAACTCAGTCCAAAGACAAAAGCTAAATCAATGACGGTCACCAGTATCTTATCCGGATACAAGCCTAATACGGAGGTCTTTATCAAGCGCTGATCTAGGGTAGATCAAGGGATACTTGTTGCAAAGATCTAACCCCAACCCATCCCCGAAATAATACATGTAATTGTTTGTGTAAGTCGTGTTGGAATCCAATTTTCCCCGCAGAATTCCTGGATCCGCGCGTTACAGAAGTCCAAAATTCTCCTCTATCCGTGACATGAGATTTAGCAGGAATTCCGGATTTCGATACCTTCTTCGGAAGCATTACATTTTCCTGAAATCTAAATCAATAATTAGCTAGTGGAAGTATAAATGATATTTCCGCCTGCCTAATTTGTCATCGGGCCGTCCTTTAGACTCGGACGTATATTGTTCATTGAGCGGTAAAGTTTCTGTAGATTGCCACGTCTATAGGGCTGATCATGCTAATAAAGCCATCAGAATCCCTGTGTATCACCAAAAACACATTGGTTTATACATAATAAAAAGATAGCATTGTGCCCTCATATTCCAGACAATATGTGGGATCTTAGCTCACCTTCAAGTCGTGCTTAAAATTACATTTTTTCATTATGTAGCCTTTACATATGGTAAAAAAAATCGTCTATAAATGCATGCGCGGATCCAGATTGTTTTCCCAAGGGGGTCCAACCTCATCGTTGGGGGAGGGAGGTCGGGTTTCAAGCCCATGATTTTCGAACAATTATATGGAATATTACCAAAACAAGAATTCTAGAGGGTCAAGACCCCTCCAGATCCGCACATGAAATGATTTTAAATATTATATCTTGCAAATTAAGATATCAATTGCCTCTTATTTCATCGACCGTAACTGTATGTAACTCGTTCTTATACGAACGGACGAAGTGAGGATGGTACAATACGATGTCTTGGAATTGACACCAAAAGAGAAATGGTTTGTTTTCGTCAACTTTTATTGACCTTAGCTGTGCCCTAATTACCGACAAAAATCAATAGGATTTTACATAACAAGTTCATGATGGAGAGTCAACGAACTTTCTTTACCAATGTCAACAGTACCAGATTACTAGTGTATAAAGAGCTTAGTCTAAAGTACAGTATCCACGTCAGCACAAACGTACTTTGCTTCTGCTGCACTCTATTTTCAAGAGAGATATTTGACTTTGGACTATGCTATCTAAATATGAATTGGTCATGCATAATATTGATTATATTAATTTTCTGGTATGTATTACAAGGTAGAAGGACATCAAAACACAAAATACTATACAAAACACAACGAGACCAATGGGCAACCGGTGCCGACTTAGGACGGCCATCTGCCAAGTATAGTTAACAAATGGTGTAGTTATCCGGATTACGTGTGCACAGCCCCCCATTTGTCCGGTTACTCAGTGGTCTTGAGGAACACTCAATTTGTGATAAGAATAATAGAAAACATAGGTAATCACAGATTACGAAGCTCACCTCGTGACAGCAAAATTCAATTCAAACATATTTCTTAGTACATGTATATTGGCTTTTAAAGGCAAAACCATTCAAGCAGAAAAAGTAGGTCAAGGTCATTTTATGAAAGTTTGATCAAAGATACATCCAATAAGCAAGTTTGGTACATGTAGCAGTTATACTTTGCTCAATATTGGCTTTATAGAGCAAAATCACTCAAGCAGAAAAAGTAGGTCAAGGTCATTTTATGAAAGATTGATCAAAGATACATCCAATATGCAAGTTTGGTACATGTATCACTTATACTTTGCTCAATATTGGCTTTTAAAGGCAAAATCACTCAAGCGGAAAAAGTAGGTCGAGGTCATTTTATGAAAGTTTGATCAAAGATACATCCAATATGCAAGTTTGGTACATGTAGCAGTTATACTTTGCTCAATATTGGCTTTATAGAGCAAAATCACTCAAGCAGAAAAAGTAGGTCAAGGTCATTTTATGAAAGATTGATCAAAGATATATCCAATATGCAAGTTTGGTACATGTATCACTTATACTTTGCTCAATATTGGCTTTTAAAGGCAAAATCACTCAAGCGGAAAAAGTAGGTCGAGGTCATTTTATGAAAGTTTGATCAAAGATACATCCAATATACAAGCTTGGTACATGTAGCTGTTATATTTTGCTCAATATTGGCTTTAAAGAGCAAAATCACTCAAGCGGAAAAAGTAGGTCAAGGTCATTTTATGAAAGATTGATCAAAAATACATCCAATATGCAAGTTTGGTACATGTATCATTTATTCTTTGCTCAATATTGGCTTTTAAAGGCAAAATCACTCAAGCGGAAAAAGTAGGACGAGGTCATTTTTTGAAAGTTTGATCGAAGATACATCTAATATGCAAGTTTGGAACATCTAGCACTTATACTTTGCTCAATATTGGCTTTTAAAGGCAAAATCACTCAAGCAGAAAAAGTAGGTCAAGGTCATTTTATGAAAGTTTGATCAAAGATACATCCAATATGCAAGTTTGGTACATGTAGCACTTATACTTTGCTCAATATTGGCTTTTAAAAGCGAAATCACTCAAGTGGAAAAAGTAGGTCAGATGCTGCATCCGATGCTTGGGTCCATCTCGGCATCCAAAGATGAATCACTTGTGCAAGTTTGGTTACTGTAGCATCAGTACTTTGTCAATTACTGAGCTACCCCAAACTTCATAACCAAGTCACTCAAGCGGAAAATGTAGGTCAGATGCTGCATCCAATGCATGGGTTCACCTCAGCATCCAAAGATGAATCACTTGTGCAAGTTTGGTTACTGTAGCATCAGTACTTTGTCAGATACTGAGCTACCCCAAACTTCATAACCAAGTCACTCAAGCGGAAAATGTAGGTCAGATGCTGCATACGATGCATGGGTTCACCTCAGCATCCAAAGATGAATCACTTGTGCCAGTTTGGTTACTGTAGCATTAGTACTTTGTCAGATACTGAGCTACCCCAAACTTCTTAACCAAGTCACTCAAGCGGAAAATGTAGGTCAGATGCTGCATCCGATGCATGGGTTCACCTCAGCATCCAAAGATGAATCACTTGTGCAAGTTTGGTTACTGTAGCATCAGTACTTTGTCAGATACTGAGCTACCCCAAACTTCTTAACCAAGTCACTCAAGCGGAAAATGTAGGTCAGATGCTGCATATGATGCATGGGTTCACCTCAGCATCCAAAGATGAATCACTTGTGCCAGTTTGGTTACTGTAGCATCAGTACTTTGTCAGATACTGAGCTACCCCAAACTTCTTAACCAAGTCACTCAAGCGGAAAATATAGGTCAGATGCTGCATACGATGCATGGGTTCACCTCAGCATCCAAAGATGAATCACTTGTGCAAGTTTGGTTACTACAGCATTGGTACTTTGTCAGATACTGAGCTACCCCAAACTTCTTAACCAAGTCACTCAAGCGGAAAATGTAGGTCAGATGCTGCATCCGATGCATTGGTTCACCTCAGCATCCAAAGATGAATCACTTGTGCAAGTTTGGTTACTGTAGCATTATTACTTTGTCAGATACTGAGCTACCCCAAACTTCTTAACCAAGTCACTCAAGCGAAAAAGGTAGGTCAGATGCTGCATCCGATGCATGGGTTCACCTCAGCATCCAAAGATGAATCACTTGTGCCAGTTTGGTTACTGTAGCATTAGTACTTTGTCAGATACTGAGCTACCCCAAACTTCTTAACCAAGTCACTCAAGCGGAAAAGGTAGGTCAGATGCTGCATACGATGCATGGGTTCACCTCAGCATCCAAAGATGAATCACTTGTGCAAGTTTGGTTACTGTAGCATTAGTACTTTATCAGATACTGAGCTACCCCAAACTTCTTAACCGGACGCGGACGCGGACACGGACGCGGACACGGACGCGGACGCGGACGAGGACGCGGACGCGGACGCGTGGGGTTATAGCATAAGCTCACTCAACTTCGTCGAGGTGAGCTAAAAATGGTCGCCTTTCCACCTTTCCACAATAGGTCAAGTTTTTCAACTTGTCATAGGCACAAGGTATCCACATTTGAAATGCCTAAGCCCTATCACTTACGGTTTAAAAGATATGGCCCATATTATTAAAGATTTTGTTTAAGTCTTAGTCCAAAGTCATAATATCAAAAGTAATGGTTCCATATGAGGAAAAGTCTTGTCACGTGGAATCTAATTATAATATGAAAGCCCTATAACAAACAGATCGTTCAATATAGCTCATGTGAAATTTTGTCTACGTTCACGATGTAAAACTCTCTTGGTTATCGTCTCAGCAAGTGTAGCAAAAAAAAAATAATAATAATAAAGACTGTGTTTGTGAAACACTAATGCCCCCGGTGGCACATTTGTTAGTATAAAGACCATTTTCTGGTAAGTACATGTATGTTAAGGGGTCAGGGTCAGGGTCAGGGTCACAGTGTTAAAAATTTTTGGTATTGATGGGAAAATCTTGTGACAAGGAATACACATGTGAACTATCAATGCCCTATCACTTGCCATTCAAAAGTTATTCCCAATGTTAAAGTTTTTGTAAAGAATGTCAAAGGTCAAAGTCAAGGTCAATTTTTTGTATCAATAGAAAGGTCTTAACATAACGAATATACATGTGAAATATGAAAGCCCCATCACTTACCATTCAAACGTTATGCCCAATGTTAAAGTTTTTGAAATGTAGTTGAAAGGTCAAGGTCAATATCACGAGGTCAAAACTTTTGGTATCACTGGAGTTTAGATCTTGTCACATTGAATACATATGTGAAATATGAAAACCCCATCACTTACCATTCAAAAGTTATGCCCAATGTTAAAGTTTTTGAAAAGTAGGTCAAAGGTCAAGGTCAAGGTCTCGAGGTCAAAAGTTTGGGTATCAATGGAAAGGTTTTATCACAAGGAATACATATGTGAAATATGAAAGCCCTATCACTTACCATTCAAAAGTTATGTCCAATATTAAAGTTTTTCGGACAAACAGACAGACAAGACAAACAGACGGACAGGCCAAAAACTATTAGTCCGACTTGCAGACCTACGACGGTGTTATCTGTTTTTTCGTCTTCGGTCTGACTGCTGTGCATAGGCAAAACTTGAGAATTTCTGTGCGAAAAAAAATTCGGGAAAGTCGTCCTTTTTTGACAAATTCCGGTCTCTTCAAGCAAAAAATAACTCACCCAGTCCTCCTCCCCCTGAAAAATCCTTTCTAGGCCTGGTGTCATCTCTGTGCGCATGACAAACTGTCGTCGATCAGAGGAAAATCGGAAGAGAAGAAGAGGTGAAACCAGGCTTAGGTGGATTTTTAGGGGCAGGAGGACTGGGTGAGTTATTTTTTGGTTGAAGAGACTGGAATTTGTCCAAAAAAAAAAAAAGGACGACTTGCCGAATTTTTTTTCTCACAGAAATTCTCAAGTTTTGCCTTTGCATAGCAGTCAGACCGAAGACGAAAAAACAGATAACACCGTCGTAGGTCTGCAAGTCGGACTAAAAAACTATATGCCCCCGAATCTTTGATTCCGGGGGCATGAAAAAACGAATTCAATTTTTTATATCTAAAAGTTTGATAAAAATTTCTTACTCAAATGTAGATTGAACATTTTTCTTGAATGGGTAGTGATAGGGCTTTCACGTATTCCTTGTGACAAAACCTATTAGATTTCTGGAATAACGTTTAAAATTTTCTGGCAATTTCAGAACATTGTCACTTAAACAAGCGCGAATCCAGAGGGGGGGGGGGGTCCGGTCCCCCTCCCCTGGAATTTTCGAAGCATAGTTTTAAAAAATTATAAATGTACATATTTCATAAGATTGAGTTCCAATTCCCCTTTTGTTGTCTTCATATTTTAAAAATATAACATGAATTTATATTGGAAATCTTTCATTTTGATAATATTCTGCCGTCAACATTTTCAAAACTGACATTCATTAGTCAAGGACTTTATTTTCTGGTGTTTGCCTTTTCTTTTGCTCTTCAAAAAATTCGGACTGTAGGACCCCCCCTCCCCCTTGAAAAAAAATCCTTGATCCGCCCATGCTTATACAAATATGTATTTGCAAAACGCAATGCCTTCATCATAAGCTATTTCATGTAGCAGTTACAGAAATGTCTTTTACTGAAATTGAACAATGTAGTTGAATATCATAACATGACAATTTCAAATATACCTAAAGTGCAAACAGCCAGTTAAGAAAACATAAATTTTGATTTTACGTGAAAACGTTTTGAGATAGACACATATGAATATCGAGAGAAATATTCAACTTTTAAAGCACTGTTTGAAAATGAAATTTTATTTTGGTATCATTTTTGCGTTTCCCCTCTGCACATATGAAAATAGCACGGTAAATCATCTTTTCCTTGCACAGTCATTAAAATCTACACTGGTCAAGTCTGAGTAGTGCAATAGCCATAATCATAGTTGTACACATAGATTTATGCCTGATTGATCAGTGAATATCTTCCTGTATGAATAGGTATTGCCGTTTTATTTAATATACTCGACCCTTGTTTAGTGAAACGACTTGGATATTTTCTGAGCGTAAAATATTGCTATTTTCCTATGAATACACCAAAAATGATGTCTTATATGATTAAAAATAAAGCCTGTGTTTGTGAAACACGAATGCCCCCGGTGGCATCTTTGTTAGTATAAACGCCATTTTCTGTTGAGTACATGAAAGGTCAAAGTCAAGGTGACGAAGTCAAAACTTTTTGCTATCAATGAAATGGTCTTCTCACAAGGAATACACATGTGAAATATGAAAGCCCTATCACTTACTATTCAAAAGTTATGCCCAATGTTAAAGTTTTTGAAAAGTAGGTCAAAGGTCAAGGTCACGAGGACAAAACTTTTGGTATCAATGGAAAGGTCTTGTCACAAGGAATACACATATGAAATATGAAAGCCCTATCACTTACCATTCAAAAGTTATGCCCAATGTTAAAGTTTTTGAAAAGTATGTCAAAGGTCAATGTAAAGGTCACGAGGTCAAAAATGTTGGTATCAATGGAAAGGTCTTGTCACAAGGAATACACATGTGAAATATGAAAGCCCGATCACATACCATTCAAAAGTTATGCCCAATGTTAAAGTTTTTGAAAAGTAAGTCAAAGGTCAAGGTCACGAGGTCAAAAATGTGGGTTCAGTGGAAAGGTCTTGTCACAAGGAATACACGTGTGAAATATGAAAGCCCGATCACTTACCATTCAAAAGTTATGCCCAATGTTAAAGTTTTTGAAAAGTAGGTCAAAGGTCAAGGTCACGAGGTCAAAAATTTTGGTATCAATGGAAAGGTCTTGTCACAAGGAATACACATGTGAAATATAAAAGCCCTATCATTTACCATTCAAAAGTTATGCCCAATGTTAAAGTTTTTAGTTCGGACAAACAGACAAACGGACAAACGGACAGACAGACAGACAAACAGACGGACAGGCCAAAAACTATATGCCCCCGAATCTGTGATTCCGGGGGCATAAAAACTCGTTTTTTAATAGTGTTTTCCCCTCTGCATTACCATTTAAATTTTCTAGTAATATTTTTTGGCCGTTTACAAATAAAAGGGAAATTTCCGTTTTCTTAAGAACCTATTAGTACTTTAGTAATTAACTCTCCTCTTCCCCGTAACTGACCCCCCCCCCCCCCCCCCCCATCACCTCGGTATCTTAAACACATGTTACGCAGACGTGTTTTACAAGAAGCTATACATTGTATAACATAGAGTACATCTGTACCAAATTCAAATCAGCATAATGTTGTTTGACCTTGTCGTAACAGGCGACACTATGTGAGTCATACATTTCAGAAGAAAACAAAAAGAAACAGTGAGGATAAGGGGTCGATAGGTGTACAAAATAAGGCATTATAGATAATGGACCCTTCCATACTGAGATAAAACTAGAAATGTTAAAATTACGGATTGAATTCTGTCTCCACTAAATTATAAATCTCTATGAAATGTAACTTCAATATCATTTTGTGGAGGAGAAGCCTCTTGGAAGAAATGAACCGATTTACACATCATGTGACATATTTTCTCGCAAGAATCAAAGTTTGAAATGAAAGAGGCCATAAGCCGTTTAACTCACAACTCTTCAAATAAAAGAGCGAAAGTGACAAGTCTTTAAATCGGACCTGCGTATTTTTGATTTAAAAAAATACATCGAGGAGATTTATTGAATTTTTTTTGGAACAAATTTCTTTAATTAAATGTCAGGAACCTAAAAATATTGTATGATTTTAGGTTCAAAATGGTACATCTCTTCAAAGGGATAAGCAATTCTTTTTTTTTTCGTCTGGCTGGCTGGTTTGTATCTCAATATCGAAAGGACGCAAAACAGAGAACAAACAAGATACGGCCTTACTCTGAAATGATTTTCAGGAAACAGCAAATCGGAAGGAAGGACGAATGGATATGGTCATCACTGTATACCAACGCTAGAAATACCGGTATTATCTCAACATTCTGCCCTTGTAACGTTTACTTTGCCCCTAAAATTAGCAACATTTCAAACGTTTTCGAAGATACAATAAAGGATTGTCCAACTGTTCCCATTTTTTTACGTTTAATTACATTGATCTATAAAACAAAACCGTCTGAACACGTCGCCCTGCGTAATTCCCGTTGCGTTGGTTCTAGCGATTTGTTGAGAAAACACATAGCTTCACTATCGTTATGGTTAAAGATTCAGAAAGAGCGGGTAAATATTTGCTGAATGTCTCAAATATTTTACTGAAATAGGTTCATCTCAACACTGCGATGTAATAAAGTAGTTTGCACTGGTACCACCATATTACGCAAAGTACGTGCTAAATGTAAATCAATTTGTAAGATGTATGAAATATAAATTGGAAAATTGATAATTCCCCTATCTAATCATATTCAAAGCCTGACATCGATGCAGTAACAAGTATGGTTCAGGAGTGCCGAGTGATGCAATATGGGATTCAGTGCATATAAAAGATTCATATAATCAATTCATATAGGCAGCTGGAGACAAAGTTACTTTTTTTTTCTTTCTTTCAAATAATGTCTAAGAGATAATGATCAAGACTACAAATTATCAACCCACTCACCCACCCACCTTTTTTTTCTTTCTCGAACATCTTTTTTACATTAGAACCGCGATTGGCGTTCCTTTTACCAACAAAAAAAAAATATCTATATAAAAGTCAAGTTCAGGTTTTTTAATGCAAGTAATACTAACTCTTTTGTAATGAACTCTGGTGGCAGATGTCAAAGTTCAGGGCCAAGGTTACTGGCTAAAATGTTTTATGAAGCAATATGTCGTCCTTTTTTGGCGAGTATGTACATGTATGTCAAATACGAAGGCCATGACTTACTCTGCGATTCTGAAGGGAAAATCAGGTATGCTTAACCGAACAGACGAGCAGGCGAATAGAGTTATTTACCCCTTCCCTTCAGTTTCTATTGCAAGGGTCTAGCAACTTTGGCCAAAATTTGTAGCTTTGTGCCAAGACGGCGATAGTCACGTTGCTACCTTTTGCCGGAATCAAATAACCATGTATTCTACCTTTGGCGATTTTCAAAATGTAAAAGAAAATGATTCAACTACGGTTAATTTCATTTTCCTTTGATATACTTCAGAATAAAAGCAAAATTTTAGCCTAGATACTTTCCTGGCATACCTTTTCATTCACATTGTATGAATCGCCCCAAGTTTGGCCCTTCATCGCATAAACAAAGCAGCAGTCAGTCAGTTATGACTATCCTTGCATATTTTTCTTGCTCCATTTCCTCAAGATTAGCAAATTTTTAGCAAACTTTTCGCTCCAGATCATTATAGACAACAAATTATCGCATTTTGTTTTGTTTTGTTTTGTTTTTTGTTTTTTTTTGCTACCGCCACATTGGGATGGTTGTAACCGCCACCCCCCCCCCAAGTGATGAATTCTTTGTAATACCTTTTTGACGTTGAACTTACAATGGCCAGTGGCGTAGCTGCCATTATGCCAAAATACGCCTTGGCGTGCACATTATTTTTGCAAATAAGGTTAAGTATCAACAGGAGAGAGAGAGCTTTCCGGAACCATTATGATTTGAAATAAGATATTGAATGATGTCATTTCAAACGAACCTTAAATAACCTCAGGTGGATCTAAAGTCCCTCCCCCTTTTTTTGTTATCAATTTAGATAAAACAACATGGACTTCTGTATCAAACCCTTCATTTTGAGAATCTGGCTACCGCTCACTAGTTTACGACATTATCAATTTCATATATTGACTAAGGGTTATCGTGGAAACTTCTTGTATAGGAACCATGCAGGCAAGAATTCATGGTCTTGCACTAAATAGCACAATTTTGTTGATGTTGGATTTTTTTAATCTACCTTACGCAAAATATGTAAATGAAATACGGTTTTACAGTATATCTATAATGTAAAGAGTGCAAGCTGTCACCGACTCGGAAGTTTTCACATAAATAATGCATCTTAACATCGTTGTGAAAATGATTGTTTTACAAAACAATTTATACGTTTAAGTTCATTCTTACGTTAGACTTTCAATCTGCCTACCGTAATATTTTTATTTTTCTTTGCATGTAAAGCCTGACTGTTAAATGATTTAAGAAATAGCATATAGATATACGTACAATAATACCCTGTTTGATGCCAGCCCATATCGTGGCCGAGTCCGGCGTGAACGCGTCCATCCGTCACGTAATCTCCATGGTAATAGCTAGGTCCTGGATACATGTTCGATCGTAGGCTCACTCGCTCTCCGTCCACAAGCTTCAAGCCATTGTGGAATACACTCTCCCCCTAATTATTTTACGATTTATGATTACAAATACAATACCACTAGAGTGCGATGCTGCGGTTGCTAGTATACAATACACCTGTCTCCGTACGGTAATATGTACTATACTACATCCCACCCCTTTCTCCTCCCATCTAGCTCTGACCACGTGACCATATGGTCGATACCATACTAGGACAATCAGAGAAATATACCGTGTATGTCAAATGCACAATATTGTAACTGAGTGACCTACATGCTACACTGCTGAATTAATTATGGCTAAACACCGTACCATTATATCAGGCAATTATACGGCAGAATCTCATTTCTTACTAGTCAATAATCGCCAGCTTTACCAGGCAAATTTGCAAAGCTGGCACAATCAGTTCAGGCTTTTTTTGAGCTTCTTCCACCTGTGACTGTGAAAACCCAAGGTCTGATAATGAATTGGAAAGAAAATACCTTAAGGTTCTTTTGATTCGAGATGAAAAAAATACTATAATTTGAGCATGTACATTTGTATACTTAGTAAACATTTTAATCATTCCATCGATTTTCATTATAACATGCTTTTTTTTCCTGGAAGCCATTTTACGCATTATAAACTCATCTGGACATTATGAATATTCGCAGTTAAATGACACATGACAACAGATACGTTTTCCAGGATTCAGGAAGTTATTTGGTTTATCCGGGTATCAACGCAAAAAAAAAAACAACAACCCGGAAGCAGGAAACATGCACAAAGAACGGAAGCAGGCAACATGCACAAGGAGCACACCTTTCCCATCCCATCTTTTTAATTTTCAATGGTAATGAAATATCCTTCAAACCAAAAATACTTGCAAGTAAAGCTACTATATCTGTACAATATGTCCAACTTGTTCAGTTCGCTGAAGGGAGGGGTATTATAAGTTACATGGTGTGTAGTTGGGGTATATGGGGTTAATAAATTTAACTTCACTTCCATTTTGTTCGCAACTTTACCGATGACGTTACCGATGACGTTGCTATATATGTGTATCGAAGAGGCCTAACCGATAAAACTGTGAGATATGAAGCCGTCAAAATGATTTCCCATATTATGAATATTCATATGTTAACCTCCGTCATATCCTTTTGAAACGACGTAATAACGTTCGGGATATTGAAAGCAGTTACACAAAACAGAAAGCGATAAATTAAAGCTCAAATATAAATGTAGAAAGACAAAACAGATTGTCATGGCAACAAGACTATATACATTTAAAATTCTGAATCTGTTCATATTTCCGCGAAGTATCTCATTCACTTGGGCTTCACATGATATAGACGTATCACGTTACCTTAACAACACAGTTCACTGTCAGGTTTTTAACACATTTACAATTCTATTATTGGTAGGAAAGCAATTATGAAAATAGTCTGACGAGATGTTACAATTTTTGTGCTTCCGTCGAGATTATTCAAACTCTATCGATTCATAACCCAAAGTGTTATTATGTTCATTCCTGCACGACATCTTGCAATCATAAATTCAAGTTTATCTTAGAATGTAATTTTTGATAAGGTTGAATTCCATAAAAAAAAAACATCATTACATCTAATCTTTACTTTGATGTAAATAATACTCATTAGAAAGCATGATAGTTGATCTTGAAAGACTTAGTCACCAAGAAGATTTCCCAACTATGAAAACAGGACTCTATGACGGACGCTGTTCAAATCAAGCTACATATATACCAAAACCCTGACGGTCAGACCATCTGCACAGCACTTGCTGAAATCAAAAGGTGACCGGAAACATAAGATAGTGGTACTGAGTTCGCTTCATCCACCAAAGAATATACTGTTCAGACAAACATCATTCGAGCTTTTGATATTCATTAATATAAATATAATTTTCTATGATATTATTTTACACGATTTTCACCAATCTCCCATGCAGAGTTACGTTCCTTGACTGATGAATCTCAATGTGAAAGAGAGTGGATTTTCACAGATACAACGTCACGGGATCCTGTTTAAAGGAGAGGTTCTGATCGGGTTCAGGTTTTCCGGAGATTTAACCGATACTGGCTTTTGCAACTCGTTCGTTGAACTCATGTCGTGTTTTGTGGGAGTATTTAATTTCCCATGTTTTCTATTGCAGTTGCTGTAGGGAAAATTCAGAATTAGCATATTCTACCTGTATTCCGGCTGGTGACGTTAATCAGAGACAAAGTAAAGACATTTGAGCGAATCGCTTTGAATCATGATGCTTTAAAATTATTCGTTCTATTTAGACGTATATCATAGAGAAAAAATACTGCAAACATATTCTTATGAAATTCCTTTAATATCAATCTTTTGAAACAGTTTACTCTTAACAAACACATATCATGTAACCAAAGTAACGTTTTCAAACGAAAAAAAAAAACCACAACAACAACAACAACACATAAACAGAACAAAAACAAAGAAATGAGAGGACTTATTTAAACATTCGAGATAATTAATAGAAGGCTTTCTATTCTTGGTTTTCTCTTTATATTAACTCGGTGCCTTTGTGTTGGTAATTTAAAGAAAAAGGGACTTAAACCAAAGTAGGACGTTAAAGTGAAATCGATTCCTTACTAATGAGTTCATAGACAGGAGTGAAGATAAGCATTAACACGGCAATCTGACGTCGTAAATGGCTTAAAAAGTCTATCAATCTTCTAAAAGCCATGCTTACTAGCTTAAATTTCAAATACAAGCAAGTTTGTCCAACCTTCTACGTTAAATATCATGTATCTAACCGTCGTTGTCTGACATTTATGCCACATACACTTTATTTGACACACAAGTATAGAGCATAGAGGACATGCCAACCTCTCCCCTCTTTTTTTCCAGAAGACGAAAACTGAATTCCAAGTCGATTCGGCAACATTTCTCTATAGGATGAAAATAATAAACGGCGAATACAAAGCTGTGTAGTTGAAGTATTTTTGCAGGGACATATATACTTGTTACATATATTTTAAAATTTTTGTCCCTGATTTTGGTATGTTTTTTACTAATAGTCATCTGTCGAAAAATGCTTTTATGAATATTTCATCTTTTTTATTTTACAATTTAGGGACTATGAAATTCTTAAGAATGTCATTTTGTCTTCCATATTCTTGCTGAAGCAATCGGCCATCAGCTTATTCCTTACAATTGTGTACTGACAAAACAAGGTCAGTTTGTCATATTTGGCACAGAAAAATGCAAATACATGTACCGGTATTGCACACTAGTTCTACGCAGTTAACAGTTTCGTGACAGAAATGAAAGAAATAAGGAAAATTCTTCCTTGATTAATGACATCGGACTTGGGCGAGAGCGAGGAAAAAAGCACAGTGATTGGTGATTAGTAAAGTTGGTTGACATGGGCCCCAGTTGTCATTTGTGATCCTTAGAGCTGGGAAATCGTATAAACCCTGTCAACTCCCTGCATGGTAAATCTGATTGTCCGAAATGGAGAAGATCAGCATAGGATAGGGATACTGCTACATTACGCTATTTACTGACTCGGACACCGTCTCTCAGACCAGTTATGGAGCAGCACGAAATCTAGGCATACTCTTAATGAAAGAAGTAAATTCAATATCAGGGAAAGGCTGTCACCGACCAAGGCAAATCATCTCTCTATCAATACTGTGAGAGGCGCGACGCTAAATTCCCATTATCTTCGTTAGAGTGGAAGCCAGCTCCGGGCTACAGTATGTGTACGAGGTTTGGGACTTACAATAAAAAACGTACGCGTATCTAGAGGAGGGGGTCGCAGGCCGAAACATCCCCAACCCTGAAATTCGCCGAAAAAAGGCTTGATTATATCGAATTTTCTGATATACTTTCACTAAAATTATTTGTCCGTTTAAATTGCAACTCCATCCCACTCTGTCCGACATTATCCCGACAAGGTCAGACATCAACCATCATCTTTTTGGAAAATGCATTCATAACCCGGGAAATTCCGAGTCGAACAGCATTAATTATGCATATATGACAACAATTCATATAGTTATAACATGCATTATACAAGATACATAGAATATGTGCATGATATGAACAACCTTATGAAGTGACAAATACACCGTTCTCAAGTTATTTATTCTACGGTGTGTATCACATTAATCTTTAGTATTTAAGATTGCTTCCATAATTTATTTTTTACAATTACTTCCACGAAGAGTCTTGACGATCATCTTGGAGGATATGACATAATACATGTAACACGGGGATATTAAGGATTTTGTGCAGTCATTTGTGTTTTAATCAAAAGCATTATCAGGCATCATAAATTGGATCGTAACTCTTTCAGCGAATGTAAGACAAATGGTATTTTGTAATCGAACTATGCATGAAGAGATGCCGAAATCTAAATCACTCCTGTCAGATATTTTAGTAGTTTTGTCAGTCTGAACAATGTAAAGTACAACGAACTTTTGTCAGTCCAAAAGAATTTTTGTAAGACATTTCTTCGGACATTTTCGACATCTCTGTACATGTAAAGGAAGGATCAATTAAGTCAAAGCACAACGCAAACTAGACAAGTTATATTTGTAAAAAACATAAGTCCCCGCTGAACAGTTTGAATTTTGCGACAAGCCGACAACAGATAGTGAAAAGAAGAAATTACCTTTACATACTGACCCTAAAATCAATAAGCTTTATCCCCAAGTTCATTCAGCATTCATATCATATCAAAATGTCCTTAGAATTGCTGAGTTATCATCTGAAATCAATATTTGGTGTAGTGATCTTGACCTTTAACCAATAGGCTTCTTCGCCTCTTCTAAAGTAATCATTCTATTATCCGCTTTTGGTTCTGTAGGTTAGAGTACTTGAGTTGTCATTTGAAACCCTCTTTTCCTGTGTATTATCCCTGACGATGACCTTGACTTTTGCCCTATTGACTCCAATATCAGTAAGCATATATCCAAATTTGATGACGATAGGTGATAGGATTCTTAAGTAATCATCTGGAAACCATGTTTTACGTGATTTTTCCTAACAATGACCTTGATCCTTGACCTATTTACCCTAAATCAAAAGGATTCTTCCCTTTCTGAATACGTAAGCATATACCCAAATTTGGTTTGGATAGACGAAAGGGTTCTGGGGTTATCATTTGGGAACCATGATTGTAAGCGTATTTTTCTCCAACCGTGACCTTGACCTTACATGGCGGAGACGTGAAAATCATGGTCTTATTACAGAAGAAAAACAAGATACTCGCGTGGGCGATACACCTATAAATCGTAACATTTCTTCAAGATAGTCATACATATTGTAAATTGGTATGATGCTTTACGTGTACATAACTCGAACACAAAATGTGTCAGGCAATCATACCTTCAGTACTAGCTTCCGGTGAGGTTTGATGAAATAGATGATGAAAATGCATCATCCAATCAGATCAATGGGCGGTTTTATTTTGTTTTGTTGTTGTTTTGGTTTGTTTGTTGTTGTTGTTGTTGTTGTTTTTTTTTGGGGGGGGGGGTTGGCTTTTGACGGATCAACTCGAAAAACACAATCTTGAGTATTTGCTTCCTGTGAGTTTTCGTGAAATTCCGTGCATCGACTGTACATTAAAAATCGGATATGTGAAATGGTTACAGACGACGCCCAGATCGCAATGACAACAGCTCACCCGAGTTTTGTCCATGTTAGCTAAACTAAACTGGACAATATACCGCCATCAGGCTATCCAGGAGATACGACCTTTACCTCTGACCTTGAGAAACCGTTTAGCGATGGTTATCCGTTGTAGCAAATATAAAGTACATTATATGCATTGAATAGGATCCTCGTCGTGTCAATGTGATCCTTTTTACAGTAATGTATGTCTCATAGTCTCTAACAGACAGATTGACAGACTTACAAAACAACAATACTATGCTGACCTACATTCTATGTTGGGAAAAAGTCAGTTGACATAAAGCTAAAGGCTGTCGCATAACATTTTTCCTTACATTACGTAAAATAGGGGAAATATCATGATAATATGCTAGATTCTAACAGATGTCGGTCTGTCGTCTACATTTACACGCTAGCGTATCATTAAGGTCATACACGAGCCGTAACGTGATTCAAGTCCCGTGTATCAGCTGTAACAGAGGCGACATCAAACGTGGGGTAACGAATCAAATCCCAAGTAAATATATCAATAACAGGTGATCATAGATGCTTGTACGAAAAATTCTCAATACGATACATGTAGTTTTTAGTCTATATTGCTAAATTTACATTGTTTTTTAAACTGGTGAAAGTGACCTAAACAACAAAAGATATCGTCTATTTCTTTTATTTGTTTCGCTTTATTGTCAATAACATGAATAAATTCTCTAATTAAAACTTTCAACAGTGACATATATTTCATCATCTTCATGTACGGTATTATAGCTGAAAAAAAAATGCCATCTGATGTGCGGTTTTTTTTTTTCTTGAATAAAGTTGGGGGTTTTTTTTATTTCTATAGGAATTCATTTTGTTCTATTGTAAATTTCAAATATAAGGCATATGGTATCAAAAGATAGGTTCGTCTATCCAATCTGTCTGTTAACAGTCCGCTATTGACAGACAGACTGGACGGACAAACAGACATATATTTATACACAACAATCAAATGTAACATCTTCATGAACTATCAACTTCAACTTTCTGCACTCTTTACAAGTGTATTACTAATATGCATCATCAAAAACCACTGAATGTCTTGAGCACGACGGACCTCTCAGATTTTATAGTTTTCTTCTCTGGAAATAAATTGATGTAAACGTCCATCATATTTTTTCCATATTGTCTTTTTCTATTTATTTCTTTTGGGAATAGACATTCAAAGATTGTTAATATCAGGCAATAGTCTACAACAGGTGCGATATCGGACATTTATTTGGCGATGAAAAAATGCAGTATGCCAGTATGTAACTTTGTCCTCCCTCTGAAATAAGTTTGATCCTCACAGAATACACGTAATTTAAATCCAAGATTTAATGTGACGTAATGTGAATACAAAAAGACAATAACTTCAACGAATAACAATACGTCAATAATGTATACATACATGTATACTATATAGGTAATGTAAAAACCCCAACCCCAAAACGAAGCAGCTCCGAACAACCAAACTATTGAATTGATACCATCTGTAGAAATGACAATTCAAAACTGCCGTTTGCATCTCAGACCTAAGACATTAAGGACAGCGCAGACTGACAAACTATTAAGGATGATATGTACAGAAACGGATTGTACAATTACAATAATATCTGTGGTCAGATCTTAAAAAACTTCTAGAATTCTGTCCAAGGTATAAACTAACCCATCAGCATGAAACACGAACACCTGTACACTAACAGACACACAGACAAACCGATGTACTTAGATGCACGACAGAGGGAAAATGAAAAAGTTGAGAGTATATACATATAAAGTTTACCTACCAATCGTTGTATTCTTATAGTATTCCATCTTACTACATATCTCCTCTATCACTTTTCAATAAATAACTTTCATCTCTATATCAACAAAATCATTTGACATTTAATAACGAATTTTTGAAATAACGAATAATCATTATACAGGTGCTTCAACTTTTTTTTTTATTCGTCGGTTATTTATTGAAATTCCGCAATGCTTATTTGATCTTTTTGTACATTTATCGCATTCTGAGAAATACTATCAATATTTACATTATTGCGGTCTACTTGTGTGGTCATTTCTTGGTAAGAAAATAAACAATGAGTAATTGTATGATAAATGTAAAATTCATCCTGTCTGGTTGTTTATAAGAATGTAAAAATACTATGCGTATATTATACGTATAAAGTTATATATATATATAACATGGTTCTGTGTTAACAGTTCAATTATACGCTCTGTAAAATGTATAATGATCATTTAACAAGAATGTTACAGTACAAACATACCATATACATAATGTTAATCTTTATCAATACATGTATACTATAATTTCATGACAACCAGCTGTTCGTTAGAGTTACTATGTACATTACACTAAGGCAGAAACAGTTACTAAATTTCAGCAAATGTCCTGTATGTACTGCAATACTAAATAGCAAAACATTATGCAAGTATATACTTTTCGAACAAGTTCAATATTGTAAACTTAAATGATAAAGTCTAATAGGGTTTTGTTTTGTTTTTGGTATTGATGCATCTTTTTGTCAGCAAAAAAAGTATCCATGAACAAGTTCAAGAAACAACAAATAATAGAGTGTGAAAAGGAGCCGTTAAGATAAGGGCTGGATTTAGCCCTGAAAGCACTCGATTATTTCTCGTGCGTTGTCCTTCCACTTTAGATAAAAATTAGTCAGGATAAAAATATAAAGTATTTAAAGATTCCTAGTAGGTATTTTATGTAAATAAATTTGGTGAAAGATGTTATGATTACGAGTTGAAGAGGTAGGGGTACAGACGACGGAAAACGTCGAATATCGATCGAAAATGCACACATTTTTTATGTTTATTATACTTCTGTTACCTTTTCAAGTCTAAATTGGATAAGAGAAATTAACTTTGAGGTTATTATATCAATATAATCGGCAAACTCTGCAATCCGGAAACTGAAAAACGGTTTTGTTTCGTTCATCTCGGCCATTTATGTAGGTTTCTGGCGCGAAATACACACGGTGTAGAAATTGACAATTTTCTCGTTTATTTCCTTCTAAACGGTTAAATATTTGATCAGAACACACTCTGAATATATTGTTCCGTGATATAAAATGAAAAAAAATCAATGATAACCTATTTTATCGCTCTAGAGACACATTTAAAAATAGTCATCCATCCCCCCTTTTTTTCGTTTTTCGCCTGTGGGACATTGTCCCCCCCCCCCCCGCTTCAGAACCCCACTTGGTCAGAAAATGTGTTTTATTGATATACACCTTTGGTGAAAGTGGCATTGTAAAGCGAGGGGGGACGATGTTGTATAAAACTTTTCCGTTTTTCCATTGATTTCTGTGTAAAAAACGCTTATTTTGACCCAAATATCGGTCTTATTTTGAATAAAAAAAACCCCATCTGGTAGCAGATTCATATGTGGACCAAGTTACTTGACATTTTTACCGAAAAAAAATTCTTAAATTTTGCATTTTGAAATTTCGACTTCTCAGGGCAGATTTTACGCCTTATCTTAACAGCTCCTTGACTCACAATCAAGTCTATCGCCAGTTGTCAATGCGTGTACAGCCATCATGAGCAATTCGTACACTCAGAATCCTCTCTTGGAATTAAACCTATCTTTTACAAAGAATCTTCATAAAACTTTAATGTCCGACTTGATACTGACCAGCGTGTCTATTGTTCGTCTCACATTTCTGACGTATTTAGGTATGCCCGTTCGTCCACCGAGGTGAATTCCGTCGTAGAAATCTATTTTCTCAAAGTTCCTATGCTGGACTACGGGAATGTCAGCTTTTGCTGCATGTGACCTTAAACTTTTGTTCAGTCTGTCTCGGAACTCATCACAGCTTTTCGTCCTGTGTTCCACGGCAAAGTACATGGGTAAAAATTCGTTGATGATAAGTTTGCAATTCGAACACTTGGTCTTGTAACATCTGACCAGCTCATAGAAGTCGTGCCAAAACACAGATATAAGATGGTGACGGGTCTCCGGATCGTCCTTGACCAGGTCCCAATACCTCTGTAGTCCTAGCTGTACCACTACACATTTGTTAGATCCTTTGATATGTTCAGTGATGCTGGGTAAGAAGCAATACGCCGACATATGCCTGTCACGCGGAGACTTAAAATGTAAAATTTTTGCGCAAGTTTTCTTGAAAATATGTCTGGGATGTAGAATTCTCAGAGGCACATTGTCCACTACAAACAAACAGTCGTGCCTCTTCCTCGGCGCCCTCCTTTGTTTTAGTTTGTGTACACCGAGCTCCTGCTCTATTTCGGATTCATACTCCTCTTTGTGTAGAAACACGGTGATATCGGATTGGTCAGCGATCTCATATTTTCCTATGAAATAGAAACGTCATCATAGATAGGGTCCCGGTGACTCAGGCGGCTTAGTTTATTCATTAATCAAATGCTTGCCTCACATTGCTTTATATACATGTATGCTTCTGAGAAGTGTTGTGATCCTATTTTTTCTACAAACAGTAAATGTTATCTGTCGTGTGGAAAATACATTGGTTTTTACACAAATGTAGACTCACTGTTTTTCAACAGAAGAAACGAATTTCTTCGTTCATGAGCAGAATTAGACTAAATCCCCCCCTTTTCATTTTCAAAAGATTGACACACAACACCATGCAAATATCAAAATATTGTATCCATGGCAACCGATTAACCCTGACCTCTAATATCCTATAGGATACATGATCTATAGATCTTTGTTAGATTACCAATATTGTGGTTACTGGTAGATTTTTTTCCGGACAACTCGGTAATATCTATATCAGTAATGTAAATATTCGTCTAACCTCCTACATACGACAAAAAGAAACTCATTAGCTAGACATTGGTAGTTAAGTAACATAAGTCGTATTCAGATTTTACCACGTGGGACTCGCCCCCGGTATCAAAGAAGGCTGAAATACATATATTATATTGTGCCATACTGTACAATAAATGTAGATGAGTTCTATGGATATACAGAGTAATATTACATGTACAACATGTTCTTCGTGGAATATCACAGATGAAGATCGATCATTCATGTTACTTGATCGGATTTCATTGAGTCGTGTGGTACATATCAATATTATATGACCGGGAGAACGGAGCTTCAACTTTCTAAATTGATATAAAAGACTATTAAATGTAGGCAGGGAAAAACGAAAAATGTACTAAATCGGTGGAAACTGAAGGCTTAGACTGTACAATTTAATTTCCCTCCGATTTTGTGAGATTGCAGATAAAGCGAGATAACTCGATGTCAAACGGATTCCGTAAAGATTAATCAATATTTCGGGAAGGATTTTAAAGAAATTAATATATAATTGAAAATTGCCAACTTAAATGATGAACTAAGGGTTTTGTCCAGTACCAACACTAGAACCACTTTCAAAGGATGAACTAGGGGTTTTGTCCAGTATCAATACTAGAACCAGTTTCAAAGGATGAACTAGGGGTTTTGTCCAGTACCAACACTAGAACAAGTTTCAAAGGATGAACTAGGGGGTTTGTCCAGTACCAACACTAGAACCACTTTCAAAGGATGAACTAGGGGCATTGTCCAGTACCAACTCTAGAACCAGTTTCAAAGGATGACCTAGGGGTTTTGTCCAGTGCAACACCAGAACCACTTTCAAAGGATGAACTAGGGGTTTTGTCCAGTATCAATACTAAAGTACTAATAGGTTCTTGAGAAAACGGAAATTTCCCTTTTATTTGTAAACGGCAAAAAATTATTACCAGAAAATGTAAATGGTAATGCAGAAGGAAAAGCACTATTCAAAACCCTAGCTTTTTTAACCATATAAGACATCATTTTTGGTGTACTCATAGGAAAATAGCAACATTTTACGCTCAGAAATTATCTAAGTCGTTTTTCTAAACAAGGGTCGAGTGTATTAAATAAAACGGCAATACCTATTCATACAGGTACAAGATATTCACTGATCGTTCAGGCATAAATCTATGTGTACAAGACAATTAGTATGATTATGGCTATTGCATTAATCAAACTTGACCAGTGTATGTTTTAATGACTTCGTGCATGGAAATGATGATTTACTATGTTATTTTCATATGTGCAGAGGGGAAACGCAAAAATGATACCAAAATAGAATTTCATTTTCAAACAGCGCTCTAAAAGTTGAATATTTTTCTCGATATTCATATGTGTCTATCTCAAAGCGTTTTCACGTAAAATCAAAATTTCTCTTTTCTTAACTGGTTGTTAGTACTTTAGAACCACTTTCAAAGGATGAACTAGGGGCATTGTCCAGTACCAACTCTAGAACCAGTTTCAAAGGAAACACTAGAACCACTTTCAAAGGATGAACTAGGGGTTTTGTCCAGTATCAATACTAGAACCAGTTTCAAAGGATGAACTAGGGGTATTGTCCAGTACCAACTCTAGAACCAGTTTCAAAGGATGAACTAGGGGTTTTGTCCAGTACCAATACCAGAACCACTTTCAAAGGATGAACTAGGGGCATTGTCTAGTACCAGCTCTAGAACCAGTTTCAAAGGATGAACTAGAGATTTTGTCCAGTACCAACTCTAGAACCACTTTCAAAGGATGAACTAGGGGTTTTGTCCAGTACCAACTCTAGAACCAGTTTCAAAGGATGAACTAGGGGTTCTGTCCAGTACCAACTCTAGAACCAGTTTCAAAGGATGAACTAGGGGTTTTGATATACTGTACAATGTCAAGTTGTTTTTATGCATAACACCGTTTTCTGTTTGAGCCAGGCATCTTCTGGTTATGTCTTCTAATTCATATACAATTTATGTATTACTTGAAATACTAAGCCAGTCGAGAAATTCCTTAAAATGAAATGATAGAGAGGTTTCATGCTGAAGTTGTTTAAATATAACAATTCCCCAAACCTGCATCCCCAATCCATGTGCACACCAATATATCATTCGTATGTGAATTTGCTTTACCAAACAAATCATATGTAGACCCTCAACGTTAAAATTGAGATCATTATCAACAAATTAAAACTAGCCCCTTTCCCTGTACACCATTTCACAGCAATGGACAAATTGATTTAAATCAGACTCAAATTCTTGTATCTTTTGTTTTTATTAAAACCCAGTGAGTACACCATACATAGGCAGTTTTCATACACCAGTAATCCTAGACAAAAGATTGCAGCATTCCATGTTCTACATACTTTCTTTTTTGTAACATTGAATTTACACCACAGTGTAATTGGAGAATTATTTAACAAGCATAACATCTTATGGAATCAAATTATAAAGTATCTTGAAAGCATCAGTCATACTTAGAAATAACTCAAACTTTTCTTTTTAGTGTCTCAATGTTAACCACGCCACTTCAAACAAGCCCTTTCTTTCAGAGACTTGTGAAGTACTGAGGCAATTTTACCTACATACTTCAATTCTTTTAAAAATATTCTCAGAATCTTGAGAACAAATTTGAATTAACAACAATATAGAAGTATACAAAGCATGCTGATGATCTAATAAACATCACTGTAACAGTTAAGTCTTTGAGAACTAAATGAAATACATTTCAACTGTAAGATTTCTAATAAACCAGATTCCGACAGAAATGTCCAGGTCTGATAATCTCATGATTGGAAAATCTTTAATAGATTTTTAAATACTATGAAGACGTAAGCAACATGGGGATTTCCAAAATTTTCAGTCCTTTTCTGGATCTTTGAGTACTTTTATGAAAGTGGAAGATGATCAAGTGCTAGATAATTTCAACCTGATTCTTTAGATAAAAGAACTAAAATACTCTTACCATCTCCTCATTGTAACAAACTTTAAACAGTGACCTTGACATTCTGCCTGTTTTACATTGAATATAATCAATAAGTTTCATCCTCTAACCATGGGTAACTCACATGCAAAGCTTGATGAAAATCAGATTTCTGAAATAATCTGTGGTCTCTAGAGTTTTTACAAGCTTGATGGGTACATTTTGACCTTGACCTATTAACCCTGAACTTGAATGTCCCCTCAACCTGAGTGACTAACCTGCAAAATTTGATGGGACTTCAGGAGTATTCTGTAGCTTAGTGTCTACAAGCTTTTCAGACACAAAAAACACCCTCTAACACATATCTAAACAATAGTGTTACCATATCCCCTTAGCAACGAAGAAGGGATCAATAGAATCTATCCCCAGATGTGATAAGGAACAAGGAAATACAACCTGAGCATCCAGGATTTGTTTGTACCACAACAAGGCTTGCCGAGTCGTGGACAAAAGCAAATACTGGACACGAGGATGTCCCTAATCACATCTGGCCATTGATTATTTTTCTCTCACTGTCTAAAAGAGCTCAAAAATGAAGTTTTTTTGTATGGTTTTTCATATTATGACCGGCAAATGCAGCAATCATGTATGCCGTCACAATGACGTCACAGTTAAAAGTACTTCTGGAATGGGCTTATCTCACCCTGCAGGGTGAGACAACATTTTTCCTGACACCTAATTTCGCAAAAAAAAATAAGTCTCAAGTGAGAGAAAGTTTGTTCTAACACAACTATATTGACTACATTTAGTTTTCTAAAATCATCCATCCAAAATGTACCATTGAGAATCTATGTATGTATAGCAGGGATTATGATAGTAATAGTTGACAAAATATTGCTCAAATGACAGATACTGTAGGTTTGAACTTCCTACAACACTGTAGTCTGTATTTGCTCACAAGTATAAAGTGCTAAAAAGATCTGATCTGCCTCAGATTTCAAAATCACAGCCTCAAATAACTCTCATAGAAACCCCTAGTATTAGAAATTATGAAAAAGATTGTCCGTCTTGTATCATAGTACATGTAACTTGATGTATAAACTATAAAGCATGGAGTAAGTCATACGTTTGTAATTCACACACAACGAAAGCATGAGGTCATACTTTACATATACATGTAAAATCGGCACTATCTACATACCGTTAATTCTACGACAAATAACAAAGACTTACTCATTTCTTTAACATGCAGAATCAGCCTCGCCACCAGGGCTAAGTATTCCTCCTATCGATAAAAAAGACGAGAAATTAATTTTATCTGAACAGGAAATATGATTTTATCAAATCAAAGATGGGGAAACAAGGAAACATTTTTTACAAGGTACATGAGGGGGATGGCGTAACATGACAAAAATATCTGCTTTGAGTGTGTGTAAATGTGAAGAGGAAGTAACATAGGGAAAAAAAATGTACCATTAAACACTTTGTGAAAATCACATTCTTTTGTGTATCACATGGTCTTAAATGCAAGCTTGGTGTAAAATAATTGAAAAAAACACGCCGCTAAAGACGGTATGGCCGGATTGCAAAGTAAGTATTTGTCACTAATTGGGTCAAGGTCACTAGGTTAAATATTACGACATAAATGGAAAGGTCTTCTCAGAGGCAACCTACCTTATAATATTATGTTTCTACTGTGTATATAGTTCGCCAGATTTTGCTTCAACCAGAAACTTTACCATAATCTTTAACTATGTCAAAGTCCAAGGTCAAGGTCACTAGGTCAAATGTTATGACATAAATTGAAAGGTCTTGTCATGCGGGCAACCTACATGAATGATATAAAGTTTCTACTGCATACAGTTCCTTAGAATTTCCTTTGACAAGAAACTTTAACCAAAATTTTTAACTAGGTCAAAGTTCAAGGTTTAGGTCACTAGGTCAAATGCTATGGCATAAATTGAAAGGTCTTGTCACAGGCAACCTACATGTATGATATAAAGTTTCTAATGCAAACAGTTCCTGAGATTTTGCTTCAACCAGAAACTTTAACCAAAATCTTTAACTAGGTCAAAGTCCAAGGTCAAGGTCACTAGGTCAAATGTTAAGGCATAAATTGAAAGGTCTTGTCATGGACAACCTTCATGTATAAAATAAAGTTTCTACTGCATACAGTTCCTCAGATTTTGCTTCAACCAGAAACTTTAATCAAAATCTTTTACTAGGTCAAAGTCCAAGGTCAAGGTCACTAGGTCAATTGCTACAGCAAAAATTGAAAGGTCTTGTCATGGACAACCTTCATGTATAATATAAAGTTTCTACTGCATACAGTTCCTTAGAATTTGCTTCAACCAGAAACTTTAACCAAAATGTTGACGAAAGACGAACGGACGGACAGAAGGACATCGTCAATCTATAGACCTGAATTGCTTTGCAATCCGGCCAATTACTATGATTCTAATGAATACATGAAATTTTACCAAAGAAATCGTATTTTTCTGAAAACAACATACTGGTAAGTTGCCTTTTACTTACGAGAAAACATGTTGAATGTATATTGTTCATATGAAATGTTAACATGGCAAGGAAGTTATTGTTGTGCAAATATTAGTTCAAGCATGAGGAAATACTTTATATGTTTAGTTATATTTGAACAGTAAATTCTAAATTCAAGGTACCCACATCATACCATTTTCAGAGAATTTCACCCACTCTGTATCACTACAATATTGTGAACATTAATATATTATCAGAGTTTTAAGAAATGGGGAAACAAGCACTCTTGAGTCTGAGTATACATTTATTGCAAGTGATATACATGTAGACCTTATCATGATAAATGGCAGGAAATAAGAATCGTATGCACCAAATACCAGATCAATATTGTGAAAAGATAAAAGAAAATCCTCCATACTAAAGGGGACATAACTTTCCCTAAAATTTCGTCAAACAAAATCAAACTTAATAAATGTGGGAGAGGAATATGAGTAAGTAGTGTTGTATATATCGGAAGACTTTTAGGAATCCATATTCGGAAAATAATCGGAAAGGGTAAACTGATCGATTATAGATTTAAATCGTAAACAATATTCCATGACAAATTTACCATAAAAGATAGAAAATTTGTATTTTTATGCATAGAATCTAGAAAATTTTGTTGAAAACAGAATAATTATAAATCATACTATTTCATATTATCTGCCAATTTACAGGTAAATCAACAAGTAAAGGTACCGGTACATGTTACTTGGAAAAAGAGGAAAATAAATACTTAAACACAGAACACCTTCCTCTTAGCAACAACTGATTGTAAGAAATTGATATCAAAAGACTCTTAGCGATCGACAATCGATTGTCACAGGCAATTGGTTCATCACTACTTGTAAGTTGGATAACTTGCTTCCAATCCCTTTGATATTACTGGTATTATCAATGAAATAGGTTTTATCTAAAAAAAGATCATGTAACCAGTAACAGTTCAGTACCAGCTAAAAGTGCCAATAATTGAAAAATTCATGTAACTTCCAAAATTTTATAGTCATAATTCTAGTAAAAAGAGGTCAACTTATACAAAACTTAAATATGATCTGTTTCATACAAAGATATACTAGTATTCAATTATCAATGAGAAAGTCAATGGAAACAAATTCAAAAATTTTCAAAGTTCAAGGGCCATGGCTCTGAATACTAAGGATAGAAATGTCTGGTTTATTATAGTTATACACCTGGATTACTGTATGTGTATGTGTTAGCTGTAGAAATGGCCAACACCACTTTACTATCTGGGGCTATCCAAGCTAGAAAGTATTGTCAGGCGTTTCTGGGGCTAGCCATTAAGTCTGCATGTGTATACATACCCTTGTTTTAGCTTTAAGGAAGACATGGTTTTCCATTTCAGCACTGGACTTTGTCATTGGTGTTGGGGCACTTCTGATCGCTTCATCACTACAAAAAAAAAGAGATACATGAAATTTTACAGCATTTGTCTTCTACAAGGACAAAGAATCCTAGTAGGTTTAAAGAGAAGTAACTCTCATGCTGGGAGGGTTTACCAGTGATATTTTTTTTTTCACTTTTGACTGTATCACTGGAGTCTGATGACATTCACTTTTAACCATCTCTCACCCTTTGTCATCTTCTCCGTCTTATTGTGATGGATTATTGACATTGAGCTCTAGTATTCTGTTCCTAATGAATGCCAGCTCTAATTTACAACTTCAGCAAACAGTGATAGCCTTAATAGTACCAAGGACTTGTTTTTCAGTCCCTGAATACTATCATTTGATATACCGGTAACTTGTATCATTTTACAATGTTGCATTAGACTACTACATGACTTTGTATATCATTTTGGAATAATTCTCCAATGCAAGGTGAGCTATGCGGTTAATAACCTCCGTTATCGAAAAAAGAAAAAAAAATTTTCTTTTGAATTAATGTACGATAGGTACTGAATTTATGCAATAATACAAATGTACATGGTGATCACTATCCTGTTCTCGTAACAGGAGCCCCAAAAGGCCCCAAATGTACTACGCCATTTCCGTAATATGTCAGGGATAGATCTCATTATCTAGAAGAGCCCAAAAACCTACTCTATTATCCAGTTTTTTTCCCCTTCTTTGAGCTCAGGGTACTGCCGCAAGCCGCTCACCATGTCATGGATCAGTCTACTGGGTAGGTTCCGGCAGTTACTCTGCAAAACCTGCATGTCCTTATCACAATTGTTTTAGTTTATATTATGGTGGGGTTTTTTTTTATGTTCATTTTATATGTCGTAAATGTATATATATGTTTTACATGTACGTGCTGCAAGATCTGTGATAAGCTACTGTACTTCTTGTGTAGTGTCCATATGTGATAAGCTACTGTGTTTCTTCTGTAGTGTCTATATGTTATGCTTGCTTGACTTTTAATTTTGCTTCTTAGTGCTCTTAATGTTAAAATTGTCTTAGCTTTATCTGTGTTTTATTGTGCATGTCTGTGATATTTATTTGTTGTTTTGTTCATTTTTATTTATGTTTGTCGAAATACAAGCTCTTCAGAACTTATGTTTGTATGTTTGCAATGTTCGACACTAAATAAAGCTTCTGTATCTGTATAAAAACCATGGGGGGCATTGGGTCCAACTAGGCCCAATTAGGTCCAGGGTAAAGCCTTGGTCATGTTGGTAGGATTTTACAAATGTGGGAGCCCCCCCCCCCCCCCCCCCCCCCCCCCCCCCACTTGGTACATGACGCATGTGAAGTGCAGGTTATTAATGTAAACAATGGCTAAGTACAATGTATAACCAGCAAATAATACTTAGCCGGGAAATGAGATGTGTCTCTGAGCTACGAAATACACATCCGTATAGTTCCAAGGTTAATGTCACAACTGAATTTGTAATCACCTGGTTGGGACGTATATACAGGCAGGGTTCTCATTAAGTTTTTAAGTAGGAGGTATATCAGGGAAAAGTATGAGGCGATCAAAGGATGCGAGCGCCAAAGGCACGAGCCCTCTAGGGGAGTCCGGGGGCATGCTCCCCTGGAAATTTTTTGAAATTTAGAAGGCAATTGAGGGATTTCCCGCCATTAAGACTCTATAAAATGCCGTAAAATTAAGCATTTATTTTTGAATTTTACAAAGCAATTGAGGGCATTTCCAGCCATCTAGACAGTAAAAAAAAATACTGTAGATTTTTTCCTTCATTAGTGCTTTTATAACAAATTTTGTGAACAACTTTCATCCCTAGCATTCTCACAATTTATTGTACAGAGAACTGGGAAATAGTTGTTTTCTTTCTATCCAAATAAGATTGTAAACTAACTCAACAGCTTTCTGATTCCTACATCATGTACATGGAAAATAAATCTTATGTTTAGCTATCCCCCACCCATCTCCACCCCTTTTTCGCCCACTGAAGCTTTGAACTATCAGCCATAATATTGGTACTTTGATATATTTTTTATAGCACTTATCTCAGTGTGAACAATTTTATTCTTGAAATAATAAAAAAAATTCCTCTCGAAATTCTTGAGAGCATTGAGAAGTTTGACGAATGCTCGGTCTACGCATACAAGATATACATGTAAAAGGAGTATGTGACGTTTTGAATTCTGCGAGCGGGATCACGCACTCAGCAGTTATTGTCATCTCACTTCTTGTAGATGCATAGACTCAATATTACAATGAATTCTTGATATTGTTCGTATAATTACTACCGGTAATATGTTGTTTACATACAGAAAATAGACCGAGGTAGAAAAGCACACGAACGTACGTATCATGTTTACATGTACGCACGAAAGACCGGCCGTTGATCGTCCTTGACACGTGGAGGCGCATGGTCAATAACTATACAATTTTCGTATTAAAATCTATTTACAGGCGTGAAAAGTCGAGATCTAATCGCCCTATTGTATTTCTTTAATGTAAATGTTGCGACGCATTGAAATCAATATTTACTCACTGTAGTTACACATCGTATCGTGTATAGTGACAGTGTTTTTTTTAAAGCACAGCGTAATTTCCTTTCAGTGCACGTTCAATTTTCATACTTAAAGAAATTGAGATACGACAATTTTTTTACAGAAAGTGGGCGGCGATTTCACCCAAAGAAGGAGGCAAGAAATCGCCGGTCGCCGGCTCTTAATGAGAACCCTGTGCAGGTAAAATATAAAACCCCGATCCCCCATAATTCTACTACACCTATCCTAATTATTAGTACTGGCAATGAATCAAGAACCTTCCGGAGACGATCCAGAATCGATATACTGCACCGCGCTCTGCCACGGTGCAACAGAAGGAAAATGTAGAAGGAGCGCCATAATACAGTTTGTACACAACTTCGTTACCATCACAGGCTGCCGATGTTTATCTATTAAAAAATATAAACCAACCTTTTTATTGTTTTTTATCATATGTACAGGGAAAGAGGAAAAGGTATTTTACAGAAATCGGGGCGAAAAATTTAACCTAAAAATGTTGACATGTTTTTTTAACCTGCTGAATCGTTTATTTTAGTTTTCATATGGAAATCCAGGCATCGTTCGATTCGTTTACACTTCAGCTATTTGCTTCTATAACGCACAAGTCGAAATAATGTCACTAGAAGACACAGCACGGCCGTTTTCCTGCTCCCTTACCGAACCTCGACCTACTTCACCTCTGCCATTGTCGTTTAAATCACATGATCGCTAATGACGTGTGCAACTCCGGGCTGAAGAAACAGAAATGAAATATAATAAATAAAAAAAACGTCAAAATAAAATGGAACGTTTTGCAAAATTTTGTTTGCCTTATTTTTTAGATTAGACTTATGCTACTTTATTATTTTTTAAAGCATTTATAAGCTTTGAATACATCGTAAGGTTTGGAGGTGTGTCTTATGACGTCACGCACATATTTCTGTTATTAGCGATCACGTGATTTAAACGACAATGGCAGCAGTGAAGTAGGTCGAGGTTCGGTAAGGGAGCAGGAAAACGGCCGTGCTGTGTCTTCTAGTGACATTATTTCGACTTGTGCGTTATAGAAGCAAATAGCTGAAGTGTAAACGAATCGAACTATGCCTGGATTTCCATATGAAAACTAAAATAAACGATTCAGCAGGTAAAAAAACATGTCAACATTTTTAGGTTAAATTTTTCGCCCCGATTTCTGTAAAATACCTTTTCCTCTTTCCCTGTACGTATGATAAAAAACAATAAAAAGATTGGTTTATATTTCTTAATAGATAAACATCGGCAGCCTGTGGTTACCATGAATCTCTCACTCGGAATCATGCCATGCTAGCATATGGAAGAACCAATAATTTGAAAGAATTTGATGCCCAGCGTCACACTTTCGGTTGGAATTTCCTCTGCTAACTTACTGAGGTCTTCTGACAGAGCAAAATAGAAATAAATTGCTCGTGAAACAAAATTATCCAAAAAGAATGATTATCAATACAAATAAATCAAGCCTTTTTCTTACATTTGAGTGATTACTTTTCTTCTAAACTGCTCACTTCTCCAATCCATCATCTGATCGGCCATTTTTATCTTTATTTTTTACAAGTTAGACAACTCTGACTTTTACAATTTCAGGTCCTATTCTTCATTTCGCTTTTGAATTATTTCAATCGATAAGCGTCTCGGTCTATGCTTCCGACTTCACTTTAGAACTGCATTATTGTTGTTGTTGTTGTTGTTGTGGTATAAATCCCTCCTTCCTAGGAGCACCTCTCAAGAGAGTAGTAAAACGGTGATAACCTCTTTCCAAATAAAATATCCATTAAAATTCACAATGTCACTTTTAAAGTTATATTTTTTTTAAGATCACAGTTCAGTCACTTATATATATTTACAATATGTACATGTACATGAGGAGTGTGCTACAGCCCATGTCTCTTTTTAGTAGGGAGTTTACTTATTGCATAGTATCTGGCTATATGCAGTGCATAACAGTAACGTCTAGTGTGATAAGATAAATCTCGGGCAGCTGTTGTGACATGTTTTTTACCGGCAGTCATGACTGCCGGTATACTGTAATCAATCGTGACATACTTGCACGGATAAAATAACTCTTTGCAATATGATTGGTGGACAATTACAAAATATGCAAATATTCGTCAAGGTTATTCAGAACCTGTGCATAAGATACTTTCATCAGGTCGGCTCAAGAGTCTAGATGACTTGACAAATGAAAGTCATATCGTATCAGTGCATTTTCATCCGAAAGATGCATCGAAAAGTCTTTGTACCGATACGTCCTACAACAATCACAGATCCTCGGAAATTTCCGTAGCTTGAATCGGAAATAAAAACGGAAAAGCCCGGAAATGTGCGATTGATCAACGAGAACAAAAATCGTTCATTCCAATTGTTTCTTACTAGTATTTTACAACATTTAATGTCAGCTAACTGCCGGCAAGCTTTTTGTAAAAGCTAATACTTGTTATTGCTATAAACACTTCTGTTAGGAGAAAGTTTATGAAAGTCTAAGAAAACCTGCATTTTTTGAATGTTAGACATTAATTCATAGTCACAGTTCAGGTACTTTTCTACACAATGTTTGATATCATTTAAGTATTACTCATTGCGGTACGTGAAGGATGAGTAAAATACGCCTATCTTACAAAATACACTCAGAGTCTCTATTTATCAATAGAAAAAGATGAAGTGATAGAAGAAACACGTTTTTAAAAGTAATTATTTCACTCATTTTCACCGAGTAGATCTAACTGTGGAACATAATTAAATCACAGAATTAGGCATAGTCATATTTGATTAAATTTTTATAGAAAATTGTGACAGGGACGTATTTGAATTTATATTTATATACGTCTATCTCATTTCTGTCACTTGATTTTGTTTTCCATTTTTGTTTAACAAAAAAAAAAGAATCTATATACACATGTATATACTTTTTAAAATTATTCGTGGCATATTTTTAACGAATAATCCATGATGGTTTTATCATGTTTTTCCCGAGAAACAAAATAGAAAGTCAGACACAAAACTTCGTGAGGTACCAACCGATTGGAATAGGAGAAAAAAAAAGGAACATGACGAGTTATTCCTCTTACTTCTATTTCTACTCCCTATACTTCATTTGAACCAAGACCACCGGCTCCACAACCACCATCAGCATTACCCCTCCTCCTCCTCCTCCTCGTCGTCGTCGTCGTCGTCGTCGTCGTCGTCGTCGTCATCATCATCATCATCATCATCATCATCATCATCATCATCATCATCATCATCATCATCACTACCACTACCACCACCATCATCATCATTGAAAGAAAAAATGAAAGTATCTCTTGAAAAAAATTTAGGCCTTTATGCCATGTGTTTTCTCCCTTTTAAACAGTTTTTATTTTGAAGACAGTAATAAATTAGACGAGGATGTTTTCCTTTAAGAGTCATATATTTTCAGTGCTTACAAACACGGGTTGACAGACTTTTCAAGTGGTATTGGAGAAGTTTAAACCCGGTCAACCAATTATTGAAAGTGAAAAAAGGTTTGAAACAAATTATATGTAAATTATCGTCCCTGTTTGGCTTTCTGAATTCTTTCAAGCAAGTTTTTGTTTGTCAAATTTAAGTTTTTGTCAGGCGATCGGCGCTTTGTGTCCAAATTATCATTTTTCAGGGTCGCTGATTCATTTCAAAAGCCGTCTGCCTCCCCGGTCCTGTACCGTCTTTCATTAAAATCAAAACTCTGAAAAATTGATATGGATTCAATTTATGTTTTATACAGATCACTTAGCATTGGTCAATAGGAGGCTAATCACGACGAGACAGCCAGTGTTCACTTCCCCCGTCTTATGTGAACTCAGCTGAAACCACAGTTTCTATAGTAAGACGAAACAGAGGAATATTATTAAACAGTCTAGTACGGATTTGGCATTTCTCATATTGACTGATCAATGAAATAACGCTAGCATCTAGAGTCGACATGCGCATTTCAATCTTCCAAGACGGGTTACTTCATTCCCATTGCTTGTAGAAGAGAGCCTCAAGGAAAATGGACTGCCAAAAGAGCACACACTATCTAGAAATTTTCAAGCACTCTATGTACAGTGCACAAGATGCACACTACACATGCAAGATTTGGATGCCCAGTCCTCAACTGGCAGTAAATATGTAAAAGTACTTTAGGTGTATAGGTAACACATTTGTTATTTCCTTATGCTTGCGGGTTTTCAACCATGCAATGTCCAATATATATGCCTTTAACTGGACAACTTTTTCTATGACAAACCAGGTAATCTCCAAATCAGAGATAGAGAATTCACACCATACTGTAATTTACATTTATACAAAGAGTAAAGCTATACAAAGGTTGAAGGGTTGGAACCTCAGCTATGTCATTGCGACAATCTCAGATCGAGGAAAAAGAAATTCAATTTTTCAGTTGTGGCAGCGAATCGTTTTCCCTGATGACATGAAAACTGATGATTTAGGTGTAATCTGTCTTGAAATTCCGATTGTATATAGTCTTGTTTCCTTTAAGAGTTAGTCAAAAATCCTCTCATCGGCGGACGAACAAGTCACGAAGAATTGAGACAAAGGGGCAAACCGGTCTTGGATGTCTTACGGATTTAATTTGTGTTCTTTGATCAAATTCCAAAATAACCGTACTCGGCTGATGAGAGACTGTTGATATACCAGGTCATAGATCTGTACACCGGAAACTTTATTTGCAGCGGTCATTCATCCTTTTTTTCTGTGCCTAATTCACACAGAAAAGTCGAAAATATTTTAAGTTTAAGGACAAAAGAAAGGAGAGTATCTCCAATAAGACTCGGTAACAGCACCACAACATAAATAAACCTCAGTGAAAACACAGAGTAGACGCACACAGCAAGAGACGCAAAAGGGGACAAGGAACTGTTACATCAAATACGACATCAAAACACTATACATATATGAGACGTTACATGTACATAAATCAGCGAGACAACAGACATGCCAGTGGCAACTTTGAGCCTTTTGATTTGTTTTACCGAAATTATGGTACTAAATACCGACGTCACGGGCCTCGATCAGTACTTTCTCTGACATTATGGATTTGACCTAGAATGTATCTGCTTGGTGATGTGATTGTGCCGCTTATGTCACTAAAATGGATGATGAAACTCTGAAATTCAATAAGAAAATTCCTCTTCACATTCGTATCTATATAATGTCGGCGTCTTCAAAGAGAATCACCACGACAATGGAGACTCCCACCCCTCCAGGATACAAGATACCCACACGGGACACGTTCGTGTAATAGATACCGGTCATTAATTTGATTTATACTTCATTAATGAATGCTCTCATTAACCTGTATGGCTCATTCCCGCTCACGATATTGTTCGTACTTTGTCTGTGGAGAGGTGATACCCTCCGATAACCGGTAACCTTACGCCCCTGGTACACGCGATACGCTCCCAACCATGGGGTAATTTCAATGGTTGTAATACATTGTCTGACAATAATTATTAATGTAAAATGTCGTAAATCATTCGCAAAAATGTTGCTCTCCTTTCTCGGACTTGGATGTGTCATTTCTTACCAGTAGGTAATTTTAAAAGCTTAATAGCTAAACACATTTGCATGCAAAACATGCAAACATTCCAAACGTGAATATTTAAAGAGTTTTCTAATTAGAGTGATTCATGTAAAAGAAAGACGAACACGGTTTTATTATCCACAGCAAAAAGCCAAAACACTCAAATGGGAAAACACAGAGTGGACAAGCACAACAAGAGACAAAGGGACGAGGAACACCAAACACAGAGTAGACAAGCACAACAAAAGACAAAGGAACGAGGAATACCAAACACAGAGTGGACAAGCACAACAAGAGACAAAGGGACGAGGAACACCAAACACAGAGTAGACAAGCACAACAAAAGACAAAGGGACGAGGAACACAAACACAGAGTGGACAAGCACAACAAGAGACAAAGGGACGAGGAATACCAAACACAGGGTGGAAAAGCACAACAAGAGACAAAGGGACGAGGAAGACCAAACACAGAGTGGACAAGCACAACAAGAGACAAAGGGACGAGGAAGACCAAACACAGAGTGGACAAGCACAACAAGAAACAAAGGGACGAGGAACACCAAACACAGAGTGGACAAGCACAACAAGAGACAAAGGGACGAGGAAGACCAAACACAGAGTGGACAAGCACAACAAGAGACAAAGGGACGAGGAACACCAAACACAGAGTAGACAAGCCCAACAAGAGACAAAGGGACGAGGAACACCAAACACAGAGTGGACAAGCACAACAAGAGACAAAGGGACGAGGACACCAAATACAGAGTGGACAAGCACAACAAGAGACAAAGGGACGAGGACACCAAACACAGAGTGGACAAGCACAACAAGAGACAAAGGGACGAGGAACACCAAACACAGAGTAGACAAGCACAACAAGAGACAAAGGGACGAGGACACCAAACACAGAGTGGACAAGCACAACAAGAGACAAAGGGACGAGGAACACCAAACACAGAGTAGACAAGCACAACAAGAGACAAAGGGACGAGGAAGACCAAACACAGAGTGGACAAGCACAACAAAAGACAAAGGGACGAGGAACACCAGACACAGAGTGGACAAGCACAACAAGAGACAAAGGGACGAGGACACCAAACACAGAGTGGACAAGCACAACAAGAGACAAAGGGACGAGGAACACCAAACACAGATAAGACAAGCACAACAAAAGACAAAGGAACGAGGAATACCAAACACAGAGTGGAGAAGCACATCAAGAGACAAAGGGACGAGGAACACCAAACACAGAGTGGACAAGCACAACAAGAGACAAAGGGACGAGGACCATCAAACATCAAAGACGACATTAAATCATTAAACACAAAATGCTATTATACATAAACCAACGAGACCAACATGCAGCTGGTGCCGACGTAAGACGGCCATCTGCCACGTTAGTAGAAAATGGTGTTTTTATCAAGATCACGTGTGCAAAACTCTCCCGTTTGTCCGGTTACCCCGAGGTCTCGAAGACGACGCAATTTTTGTTTATAATGGCCTCCTCACAGAAAAAAAATAAGGGGGAGGGGGTCCCAACAGGACGTTGCCAAAACGCTTGCAGCGAAACACCCGAAGGCAAAAACACGTAACAAACACCAGTTTTCCAGGAGGAGGGAGGTGGATTAAAGGGGAGGGGGGTGTATTGCTGAAGTTGAGAACACATATTTACTAAATCATAATTCAATTTATTTATTCATTATTTGTTATTTATTTATCTATTCATTTATTTTTTATTTATCTATTTATCAATTGTTTCATAAATACCGCATAATATAGGTTTCGCTCAGATTGTATTTTTAAACTTCATTTTGACTTCTGATTGATAGGAAAGGTGCTATAGAGTGGTAGATATCGAAGACAATTAGAGGATATCGAAGTCAAAATTCCACACAACTCTGCTAGCTTGTATGTACATGTAGGTTAAAGAATGCACCGAAAAACACAGACCACAAGTTTTCAAAAGTTTAGTGATCTTTGAAATCTTGGTATTTGCTGATAGAGAGGACTGCTTTGTTTTAAAGTCACAGTTCAAAGCTCAAGGTCAATGACATGGGATACCAAGCATCCTCTACATATCTCATGATTGTTCTTTATTTCTTATGTAACGACGAAAGAAACCGTGTAGATGTCGGAATCTTTGTTCACCGATAAGAAATAGTTCACATTCTTGTAAACACTCTGGAAACAGAGAACATAATCTCTAGTGTAATAGTCTTTTTATCTGACATCACTATCAGAAGGACCGATCAACTTTGGAAAGTCATGAATTCAGGACAAGATGTGATAAAAAGACATTATACATTTGTATTTTGTTTGTTTTGTTTATTTTAAACCTTTATGTCTTTTACTTAGGTTAATTATAATAATTTTAAAAATATGAAAAATATCATACACATGTCAAAAATACGATTAACATGAATTTTGTCCATAAGTAAATATTTCATATTTGTTCATATGAACGACATATACATGACTGACCTATGGTCATCAGTTCTGACTTAGGCGACCATTGCTTACCAATACGGCAACTGTTGTAGGCGATCATTGGCTACCAATACGGCAACTGTTGTAGGCGACCATTGGTTACCAATACGGCAACTGTTGTAGGCGACCATTGGTTATCAATACGGCAACTGTTGTAGGCGACCATTGGTTACCAATACGGCAACTGTTGTAGGCGACCATTGGTTACCAATTAGGCAATTGTTGTAGGCGACCATTGGTTATCAATACGGCAACTGTTGTAGGCGATCATTGGTTACCAATACGGCAACTGTTGTAGGCGATCATTGGTTACCAATACGGCAACTGTTGTAGGCGACCATTGGTTACCAATTCGGCAACTGTTGTAGGCGACCATTGGCTACCAATACGGCAACTGTTGTAGGCGACCATTGGCTACCAATACAGCAACTGTTGTAGTTATCCAGATTACGTACACAGTGTCCTCCACCTTATCACTGTACAAACAGAGGTGTCAGCAGAACGCCAGTACATGTATAAACAAAAAGCTGTCTCTTTTTACGACTACATTAGAAACAGGACAAAATGAATAATGACCTTAGATCAACAAGGCAACGAAGAGAATGAATATCACCTGGGCACACGGCAAACAGTACCACACCATGTAAGGTGTCCTGACGACGAGTGATTTTTTGTGTTTATTGTCCTGGATTTTACGTGTTTGTCCTGGATTATTTGTGTTCGTTTCGAGCGAAATCGGCAAAATTTCATATTTTTTAGACAATTAATGGACATGTAGATCATTGTGAGATACGTATCTTTGCATTTAACATTGTAAATGCATTATAAGACTGAATCAATGCTAACAGCTGTCTGCTTTTCATTGAATTAAGAGATTTCGACTTTTTTTAAAAATAAAAATCCATGTTCTCGTCGTTTAAACAGACTAGGTTCAAATATTTTAACATGAATATCTTGTGCCAGTTCAACAGTGCTAACCATAATTTTCTCGAGCAATAAAACGGCAATAAAAAGCAGAAAAGCAAAATTAAAAAAAAAGTTAGATGTCCTGACTTTTTTGTGTTCTGTCCTGGATTTTTTGTGTTTGCTGTCCTGGCTTTTGTATATTTCTTCATCAATCTAATAGAGTTTAACTAATTTGTAGGGGATTTTGTTATGACAGTAGCTCCACTTTCATAATAAACCTTATTTTGCCCTTGTTTGTTACAAAAATCACTGTTTATTAGTTCTGATTTCTGTATTCAGATAAAATATGTTCTTATTTCTTCAAATGTTCTGAATTTGCTATGAAAATTCTAAATGATTACGAATTTATCTGTCAGTACATGTATTTGAAAAAAATCGTTGGCTCGCTGTTGCTCGCCGGTTTTCAAGACTTTAAATATGCATGGACTTTGAATTTTATGGTTGAGACTCAAAATACATTGATAGAAGATATAGATAGTAATTGTCTTTCATTTTCATTCTAACTCTGAAAAAAAAGATCGCCAATCTTCTTTTAATCATATTAGAAGTTAGTATAAAGTAATTGATCAAGGAACCCAGTGGAAGGAATTAGTCTAGAATAACTTCTATTTTCGCTTGTCAGTGTTCCGTAAAAATTTTCTTTGAAACTGGACTTTGCCATCCCTGCCCCTTTCTGGAATCCTAGATCCGCCACTTGTCATCTATACAATTTTGTGTCATAATGTAATATTGGATGTAATTTTGCTATGCAAAGGTGTACCTCTGATGGAAATAGTAGGAATGGAAACATTTAATTTGACCAGCCAAAAAAAAAAAAAAAACGAAACAAAACAAAACAAAACGAACAAAAGCGAAACAAACAACAAAAATAAATAAAAAAGATGTATGGCCATTCGTTCATCATTCTGTACAATGTGTCCTATATTAGCCCTTGAAGATATAGCATATACATACCATCGAACAAAACGAAAGGGGTGAATGATCCCCACCCTCTCCTTTTGTGCGAAATGTTTTATAATCTGAAAGAACGGGGGTAGGGTGGGGGTTTGCCAGGCGCATAGCCAGGCGCACGCATGTACCAGATGCTTCCACATCGATTTGCAAAACAGACTAAAAGAAGGTGTGCAAAGGGTCATTTTAACGTAGAAAACTGCTCTGTAAATGCATAAAATGCATTAGATTCCGGGACTTCGCCCCTTGGCCTGGATCCCCACAAGGGCTTCTCCTTGGATCCAATTGGGACATCAAAGCGATCCCCACATCTCATGACTGAAAGTGCTTCCACTTTTAAAAAAAGCACTCTGGCTACGCGCCTGCCTTTGGAACGATATGAAAAACTAACCAACATGTCACAGTAGAAAAGAAGGGGAAAACGCATGTGTTTGTGAAACACGAATGCCCCCGTCGGCATCTTTGTCAGTAAAAGTTGTAAGATGGTCAAACTCCAAGATCAAGGCAACAAGGTCAAAAATTTTGGTATCCGTGGAAGGGTCTTGTCACAAGGAATACACATGTGAAATATCAACGCCCTATTCCTTACCATTCAAAAGTTATGACCAAGATTTAAGTTTTTCAAAAGTAGGTCAAAGTCCAAGGTCAAGATCATAAGGTCAAATATTTTGGTATCCATGGAAAGGTGTTGTCACAAGGAATACACATGTGAAATATAAAAGCCCTATCCCATGCCATTCAAAAGTTATGGCCAAGGTTAAAGTTTTTTCAAAAGTAGGTCAAACTCCAAGGTCAAGGTACAAGGTAAAAAATATTGGTATCCATGGAAAGTTCTTGTCACAAGAAACACACATGTGAAATATCAAAGCCCTATCCCTTACCATTCAAAAGTTATGACCAAGGTGTAAAGGTTAATGTTTTTGCGGTGACAAGGTTAAAGGTTAAGGTGACCATGGTTAAAGTTTTTTGCGGACAAGCAGACAGACAGACAAACGGACAGGAGAAAAACTATATGTCCCCGAATCTTCGATTACGGGGACATAACAAGGAAAACAAAAAGATGTATGCATACAAACAAGATTTCTCTTCGTTTATACTAAGGCATAGGGCATTTTTATAAAAGTAAGAGTTATTTGAGCGGATGATATTTAAATATTCGCTCGCTTTTCAAACCTATTGAAAATTATTCTTAAATCAAAATCTAGAAAATCCAGGACATCACAAAGAAAATCCAGGACTAGGTACACAAAAAAGTCAGGACATACTCAACTCTTTTAAATTTACAGATATTAGTATATTTTTAATTGCGGTACCTAACAGATGATTCAAACATCATAAATACAAGAAAACAATATGAAAAAATGTCAAATTGAGCATTTTATGGAGTTTGAAACAATTTTATGACACAAAAAATCCAGGACGTACACAAGAAATCCAGGACAAAAAACACAAAAAATCATCCCTCGTCAGGACACCTTACATGGTGTGAGTACACGCTCTGCTGACTGAAGTGGGCCAATGCTTCAGAAAATGAGAGGTCCAACCAATTGTCAGTTAGAAATACCCCTACGGCACATACTCTGGTAAGAAATAGCCCTAAATCTCAAAACAATTCCATTGCTCTCATCTCTCTAGTCATACTCTTTCTCGTTGGAAGCGCTGTTCTTTCATTTATCTCATTTTTCAAAGCTGTCAACGGAGAATCAATGCATATAACCCCATCAATGTATTGTAAGAAAATTGTAAGGTTACTGTCACGCATTTCTGAAATATTGCGGTTGTCTACGAACTTTTCGAACAACCCTCGTATATCATAAAACAGTGCGCAATTTATGTCTACCTGATGGCCTACAAATAGCAGCGACAGCGTATCCTCTTCGATAGATGTTATATGAAAGGAATGTTTCTGTACAGGCGGACGATAACCTCACTTGGAAGTAATAACACTTAGCACCATGATTTCAGATTTATTTTAAAAAATCCGAATTGAATCAAAATGCATCTTCCAAAATAAATCCGAGATTAACTCAAATGCATTGAAATTACGTGTCAGACTTGAATCTTTGAAGAAGCAACGAAAAGATGGAAAGTAGCTATGATATCAATTCACTTCCTACACATTTCGCAACAATACCACATTTAAAATTGCGAAACAACCTTTCCAATACTGAAAAAAATGAAATTAGATTCGCTCAAGAGTAATTATAATGGCAACCGCATGTATCACTTCATGGTGAACCATGCAAACTAAGACTGATGTCAAGAGAGATGTTCAACATATTTTTGTGGTGTTTTGAGAAAGGTTTTCCAGAAGTGTCGGTATTCTCATGGACACAAGTTCTGCCCCGCCCATGACTGTCCCATTTCTTGCTTCATGAACTTCAGCTTCACTGTAGGACAAGTGTGACGACTTCAATTTCCGTTTAAAAACGTTCTTTTACGGTAAGTAACATTACAACATCGCCTGCCTTTGGCGCAATTACATCTGAGTTAAAACTTTATACCGGTAGTCAGGGCAGGATGAAATGTACTCCGGTTTGAGGGCGAGTATCTTTCAAATAAGTTTCTCAGTCAGGATCACAATTGTGATTGATTGTCGGCTCTGAGGAACGTAAACGAGAAACAATACACTATAATTGCTGTGTTGACATGTTGTTTTTTTTTCATTGGAATTTACTGGAATTGGATTTTTTTCTACTGAAATGAAGTGACTTGACATATCGCCAGGGGATGCTTACTCTTTCCGGGTACCTGTTATTACTATGAGTCACTTCTATTCACATTGTAGACTTTACTGCTCAGCTTCTATACTCGATCTATCTGTTCTTTTGTTCTCTTCTGTATATGTATAATTTGAACAATTGCGTCACAACTGCTGCATGGTTTGACCTTTTTTTTGCGGAACAAAATGACACATTTACATCCAACAACAAGATTAAGAGTAAGATTAAATGAAGATTTATTTCTCTTCTAAATTTGAGTACATTTAAGAGATTTATTTCACTAAAATTTGACAAGAAATTTCGTTGCTTTCAAAGTAAAAATGTCGAAAAGAAAATTACAATGTTTATATACGACAGTCATGAGTAAATAACGTCAAAATACAAACAAATGGGAGGGACTGGTAGACACAACTGTAGAATTACATCGTATACATATAATTGTAAAATGTGTAAATGCATATTTCAGGCCCATCAATTAGAGAAAATAAAACATAGCTGTAAAAGCCGTTCAGTTCAACACGGTGCAGTCTTTGAGGCTATAATTTCACTAATCTGGGGTTTTCTTTGTCCAAAAACTGATAAGAATTTCAAAAAAGTTTTTATCGAATCAGTGAGGGAGGTATAAGAAAAAGATTCTAATTCAAATGCAGGTGTTCTATGTTCAAGATGTTTCCTAATTTTTTTCATCACTCCAGGTGTTGGAGGTAATGTAACCTCTCTACTGTCCTACAAGCTGAGTACGTCAATTTCAATCCAAGCGATTAGTATTAGACAACTCGAGAGAGATACTTTTCCGTTTTCGTGTTAAAGTGTACGCAGCATTCATTCAAAAAGTGCATCTGAGCTTACAAGTAAAAGTATCTTTTGTGCTAAGCTCAAACATTGTTTGATGTACAATTTTCTGTTTCTAAAATAAATTGCACATTCTTTTGAACAACAAAGACAACTCGTATGAATTCTAACTCGAACGAAATGAATCGAAATTATTTCACACACTTCGAAAGCCTTATAACAGAAAGTAAATAAACTTATTACACAGACAAAACACTATTTATAATCATGCAAACATATTCAAAATATATACACTGGAGATCTTAGCGGTACTACTAAATTACTAGTATCATACATACGGTCAAATCGTAACTAAAAATTTTCTATACACTTATTTACACTCACTTAACTGTTATATTAATTATCAGTCGCTCATGGTAATATTACAATACGTGACTTTTTGATTTTTCGTAAATTGAATAATACTCCATATAATACAAAACGCTGATTGATACAAATATATTTCCGTCTATTGATTATACATTTGGCCAGTAAATGCTGTAAAGCGGTTGGTTATGCGATACATTTGAATATGACACATGATCTATTTTGGCCAATCAGAACACTTTTCACATGGAGAATAAATGTCCAAGCACTGGCCAATCCTACAGCACCTTAAAATCAGTGTCGGTAAGGTGAGGTATTGCGTACAGTTTTCAATTTAAATTACTTATTTTTTCCCGAGAATTTGTAATAAATTACATGCATTTGATCGGACTACGGAAATAGCGATTTTTTGGCTCATTCTGAGTATTTTGATCATCATTTGAAAAGTACCATTGTGATGACAATGAATGAGATGGATGACACAATGTGAATGTGATATCATTTAGATCTCCTAGTTGTCCTTTCATGTAAATGTCTACATCTTACACTAAATTCGCATCTGAAAAAAATACTGGCCAAGGGAAATGCAAGAATACCGTTGACAGGAATTTTAATGTCTCTGAAATAAACAAGGGTAAAGGAAAGAAATGAATAGGTGGGAAAAATAATACTTCAGGATTCGTAAACATGAAAAAAATATTTTACAAAGAGAGAGTTTTTCTTCAAAATGATGTAGAGAATAAAATTGCAACCAATTCACTAATTCCTATAGAAGGAAAGGGTTTTCTTCACACGAGGATGAAATCAAATCCCGGATTTAGATGACATGTGCACTCTTTGTGTTTAGAAATCATCACCCACTTCCCGTTGCAGTATGGCACGTGGACCGCCTTCCATTTTGTTTCATGGTTGTTGACACCGTGTCCTATACATCGTGTTCCGAGGTCTTTACTCATGGCGAATGGGTCACACTGGACACACACCTCAGTACCCGGCTGCATGACGTTAGCCCACTGACGGTCAGACACGGTCGTGTTACATCTCGTGCGAGTCTCTGTGATCTTGAACGTTGCGCAGTATCTGCAAAAACACGAAAAGGACTATAACATTCTAAACATTTTAAAAATTCAGAAATAGAGACAACCAAATTTCCTAGGTATCTAAAATAATGCGAACCTAAATATGCAAATTTTGTAAGTTGGGCCGTGAATACGGGACCTTACTAAAAGAAACAAACGATGAGGACGTTTTGCTGGCACCGGAAGTGAGTAACACTGAAATATAGGAATGCTTTCAGGAAAGCTCACACTCTGTGTGAATTTTAGCTATAAATGAGTCAAAGAAGATCCTGACGATAATCTCAACAGCACTCACAATATTTACGGGGACCGGGGTGGTCATTCAAATTCTTTGAAAAATGACACTATTTCTACCTGCTGGTTGTTTATGACTTCTGATGTAGAGAATTATCGTATAAACCTCACACATCGAAACTATAAGCCAAATCACCGGTAGTTTACGTGCTGATTGCGAGGTTTCGTGATGAAATTCTCTCAATGCAAATTTTGAATTGCTCACCATAGTATTGGGTGAAATTCAATTACCCCAATCTGTCATCTGAAATACGTATACCACAAATGGTGACAGAAAGTAAATTTAGCGGAAATTTTCGTTTTCTGTGTACTAATGCAATGGATTCCTGTAGAATCTTATACTTATTACCGTACAAGCGCGGATCTAAAGGGGTATCAAGGTCAGCCCCCATCCCCTCTGCCCTAGAATTTGCCTATATTGCCGATTTCCCCCCCCCCTTTTTTTTACATATATTATTCATCAAAACGATAGATTGGACCCCTTTCCCAAACGGCTTGGACCCCCTGGATAATCTTCTAGATACGCCCATGCAGTCGTTTGTGGTTTTTCCTCCTACCGTGATTGGGTATTGAATAGGTTACAGTGTAGGAATCTAAACCAGGTGTTATAATTGTCAGGTATTTGATGTCACCTAAGTATTGTATTTCTTGTCACTAAAGTTTTGAAGGGTGTAAAATGCCGTGTGCGTTCACGTTAGCAAACAGACGAAAAACAATATGAAGAAACAATTCAACAATTAAACGCTTTATAAATACTTGTGAATTAGGTCCCAAAGCAACTGACTGGAAATTTGACGGTCACTGATTTTCTAAAGTGGGAATTTTAGAAGAGAAAAAAAACTCTGATTTTTAAAACCGATTTGTATAGAATAGGATTTTTACACACATACATCCGTCGTCTATGTCGTTCTAAAAGACGCAAGTACGAACGGACACTCAGACGGACACATCGTCTGGACTAATCATAAAGGTTTGTCAACCGTTCGAACAAAGAAGTTATTTTTCGAGATAAAGGAATTCGTGTAATGGTCCAAAATGAAAACTTCAGTTTGCACCTGTAAATATTGACACGTGTCTCCCCAAGACGAGTAATTTATCATTTCTTTGAAGTGTTACATTTGTGTTTTTGTCCCCCATATCTTTGTTCATTGACCCCGGACCCCAGCTCCCTTCAAAAGACAAGACGGTCAGAATCATATCTTGTAGATCACAGATACGGGGGACAAACAGTATCTTTAAAAGTCAGATTTATCTCCCCTGGGAGATGTATATCTGGTGTATTCTAATGTTTAATTATCCGTGATAATTGTAGTTTTACTCAGTCATGTAATGGTGTCCTTTTAGCCTGTCACTCAGGGATTGATGCCTTGTGACAGCAGTGATTTATTAACTCCAATTCTGGGCTCTCTGATACTCCTTTACAGCGAAAATAGAAATACTCTCAATATTTCCATATTCCACGCGCGGATCTAGGAAAAATTTCCGCAGAGGATAGGATCAAAAAGGGAGGGGGGGGGGGGTTGTTCCAGTCTCTGCTTTTGAAAAAAGTTATGCACAAAGCTCGAAAAGAAGATTTTTAAAAATTCTAAACGAATTCCAGAAATGGAGAGATTGGTCCCTAGCTATCCTATCCTTCCCTATATCCGCGTCTGTAATCTTTCTGCAATCAGCATTTTTTTGTCGTATGAACTATTGCAAGCTACATTTGGTCTATATAGATGGAAAATGACCCGTCGTCAAAACTAGAACATACTTTATTGTCATTACGACATAAAGTATGACCCAAAAAGTATAGGTTGTGTCTGATTGACCTTGTTTTTACCCCCATAAGTTCATGTTACAGAGAGATACACGTTTGGTGACTACATTATACATATTTCATGGATATTTTCCCCCTTTTTTATGTATTGAAGTCACCTGCTCCTCGCTGTTACGAAGCTCAACAATCTGTCATATAAGGCGTGGGGGGAGCCAAGAATGTTTATATAAATTATTGCCATGGTTATTAAATAACTCTTACAAGAAATAATTTAAGGAACCGCGCAACATTTTCCACATTTCTCAACAGAATCAACGATTGGCAAATCCATCAAGAAAGAAATCCTCAAGAAAATTGAAACTCCCAGGTTGATATAAAGTCTGATATTTGTTCCGGAAATAAACAAGAACGCCATTAAGGACACTCTAAAATATCCAAAACACAAGGATCTGACGGATAATTTGCTAAACATCATAGATAAAACCATCTCACATCTCCTCCCTGTGAAGGTACTGTAGAATATGTTATCGTGTCAGAAATCAAAACACAGATAGCTTGGCATGTGATCTTTAAACTAGTTCTTGGCTCTAAGACCTGGACTTCAGTTGGTGCCTATAGGTACAAAAGCAAACGCCCAGTGCTTGTTTTCCGAAAGAAAGCAGAAGAAAAGAAACAAAAGAGTTGCCTCCCGTATTTCAACATTGTCAACGAGTAGTCAAAACTTCATGTTGACCGAGAGGAATTTCTACATCTTTTTCAATTTTCTCTCAATAAGTACTCTGTAATCTTTCGTTTATAAATACATCAAAATTTAAGAACCACTACAATTGATAAAAATAAAAAAAATAAAAAAATAAAATTAATGTACAAGGGGCTTTTTTTGCAAGAAGCCGAAGGGCACATCTCTATGTGGATGTCACAGAGTGACGGACTAGCTTGATAAATATGTACTTATATCAGAAATCTGTCAAACTTCGGACTGGTTTAAAATTACTTTCTTTTTAAAGTTGAGTGCAGGAAAGCACAAGAAAGGACGCCGACCCGAGTTTAGCTATGAATCATGCAAATTTTTCTATCGTTCCAATACGCACGGAACGAAACACGATCCCATTCAGGCCTTCCGAAATCAATTTATGCAAATTAAAAGCTCTTTATAACTATATCAAAATTGGTCAGCTGTCGGCAAATGTACAATGGTTTCTCCCGAAGGCGAAATAGATTCATACCCTTTTTAAGCAGAATAGTGGAATATTAAGTTTCAAATCTGCTCTGCTGATGAGGTATTCCACGCTGTAAATTATCAAAAGGTCACATCAGATAGTGATGATTGATAACAAAATCACCCGAGACCAAAGAAACTGTGCTTTAAGGGTGGTCAGTTTGAAAAAAAAACCCCAACGAAGTCACAAAATGTTAAAAGCTCGAATTGTTACGGATAGGATACTAGACAAGCACATCTCCGTTGAAACCGCAACTGTTTGGTATTCTCATGGGGTCTCATCAGGGCATCTCATAGAGTTCCATCATGGCTTGACTGAGTCAGTCAATGTGCAGATGTTGGACGATCAAAATAAGTACCCACTTTCTCATTTACTGAATTCACAAAGGAAGAAAGACAAACAAGTATGTTCTTGCGATTATAAGAATTCTTCTTTGATCCTGACACATTTTGATGTATATAAGATGCAAGTCGTCAGACGAACGGAAATGTAACATATTCTTGCAACAAAAGGACAGGATCTATAGGTTTTCTTCATTTTTTTGGACTAGAGTTAGAAATTAGATTGTCTTGTCTTTGAACTATTCAGAAATTCTCCACCAATCATACGATGAAAAAAAAAAACAACTCCTCATTACCAAATTAACGACTGACTCATCATAGAACCCCGCGTATCCTACCACAAGATTTTTTTTTCAAAGAGAAACCGATTTCCTTCATTACATTTAATACACAATGATACATGAATTGAAGGAAGCCCCGTGGTTCCTTACCCACAGAAATCTCCACAAGAGACTTGAAAATATAGCCGAAAACTATTTTGTTAATTAAGAAAAATCAGGTGCTCCGATATCAAATTTTCATATTCCTTCTGACAATGATACTGTATTACCTCTCTATAACTTTATTAATTCGTTTCCTTTGGTAGACGTCAAATAAAGATGGAAATAAATATCTTATTTCAAACAGAAGTTCAAAAGAAATAATAAAACCGCTTCCCTTGCGTTATGGTAATTATCTTTCTTTTATAGCCCCTGAATCAAGAAATCATTTTCCACACAGGTGTAAAATTTGTACGAAATTTAATTCTGAATGACGTCTGTATGCCAAATATTTCTGATTTTTAAAAAAAATCAAATCAGTTAACAACGATGATCAGCTTTATATGAAATATAATTGAAATATAAGTAGAATAATGTTTTAAGTCAATAAGACATTGTGTTCCTTATTCTATGCTTTTATTTATCAAAGACCACGTTGTGGGTTAAGTGACAACGCTCTTCTCTTTAGAACTGCTATAAGCTTTCAAATTTGGATGGATTATAGCGAATGACGAGATCTTATAACTTTTTTTAAGTTTATACAGTCGCGAGTATCGACCGACTGTAGCGGGCACCTGTTATTTACTCTTGTTTATAGTGCTATTATCGAATTCTTGAATGTTGCACATTGACCTACTGTGAAGATGATGCTCCATGATAGAACGCAACCCCAAGTTTATTCACATGGAGTACAAATGGCATTAAGCACTTTCGATCATCCTGATGGGGAAATTGGTTTCGAATATATACTGCAGCGTTCTGGACGGATTAATTACTGCATTTACATTTTATGAAATTCGATATTTAGAAAAATCGAACTTATTTATGCTTAAAAAATGCACACTGAAACCATCACATTCCAAATAAAGACGAAAGATGTTATTAGACCACCCGGGGTGTTCAACATTACATTAAAAGTAATCAATTAAAGTCAGATTACGAGTATTTTAAGTAGAAAGTAACAATAATCCAAGTCACAAAAGGAGATAAATGGTACCTGGATGTAAGCGGGATATTGATGTACAGAGATCTACGGTCCGTAACACGGTATGAATGGACGGCAGGTAGAATTACGAAGGACCAGAAGGAAACCTTGTCATAATCACTTTACTTATTATGTGTTTAAGCTCGGGACAACAATACATATGACCCATCTAGTGTGACCTGTCAAATACTGGTATCCTTCTCCATTTTCTTGACTTTTGAAAGCCCAACTTGAAAAGTAAACCCAGAAATATATGTATGCGTGTTCTTTGTCAGTAATCGTGTATCCTGCTAGTCTTGCACTTGTACGTTACCAGCAGGGAAAAATTGATCCTGACGGATGACTATACTTCTCAGATTTACAGACTATATCCCCAAATATTAAAAATATACAAAAAGAAGTTTGGTTGGTTGACCACCCTATGATCTATGAAGTCGTTGTTGCTTTGTGTGCTATCAGTGTTTTTTTCTGACGATATGGTGTATCATTCCAGCAAATTTCTTTCGCTTTCCATTTCTGGATCCGCCATTGATACTTACGCTAGTCTAGTTGGTACTTCGTTGCTGGGATCCTGAAGGTTAGACCGGATGTCTAGTTTAGGACTGTACTCGGGACTGTTCCTCCATGATGAAAACCGCTGAGGAATGATTTGACCAACCTCTGAAAATGAAAAAAATATCTTCCATGAATATATAATGTTTAGGCCTATATTACAATAAAATTGTAAATGACCGAAGTTTATATAAAAGCCAAAGTATCTGCATGCATTTGCACAACTGCTCATATGAGTCTGACACTGTGTTCATTAATCCTCCGTGGGTCATATATCCCCTCGAGGGTCAAACACCTTCTTATATAGGTATTTGACTCCCGAGGGGTACCGGTATTTGGAACAAATTTTCAATAATATCCATAAAATATTTTTTTTTATTTACAATTGTTAAAGAAACAACAAAAAGACTAAGTAAACTTCGATCTGTCATTCTCCATATTTCAACAATTTCAAAAACACCATGCTGGCTAAAGAAAAAGAATGTTAATGAGGTTGTAATTTATTCGATTTAACATATTTCGGGAAATATGCATCCATTAAAATCGTAAATTTCATTTGAATGATGATTCAACGATTTAAAATTTTCCCACAGCTATTTTCATGAATGAAATCCTACAAGGACAAATCCTGCACCTGGGTTTACCTTGCCAGAAAAGCTAGAGTTCTCTGATCAATATGATAAACAGGTTATACATTGATTCATTCATAAAACCGATCAAACAACTTTCTATATACGCGGCCTTCAATAACCAGAAAAGAAGAGTTTTTGATAGCGGGATGATGACCCTGTCAGGTTTCCATACAATCATTGCTTTGAAGGAAAGCTGTAAGGATTATACCTACATTGACGCCTCGGATTTGTGACGTTCATTCATAAGCAGAGCTGACCTTGGGGTGACATACAGATTTGTAAAGATACAAATGTAGCTATTCTACTTTAAAAAGAGACGTCAAAACCGCAAAGATAAAAATATCTGTAAGCCAGAAACGGCTTTATTTCGTCGTCTATTTGTATATATGGATATAGGCTTAGGAAACACTAGTAACCGACATGGTTTCATCTGACCCTCTCTGCTCTTGGTTGTGTTTCCATATTCAGTGACGTAGTTACCATGTGTGCTTGTACGCCAAAGCATTCACATTTTCGCCTAAACTTTCTAAATTTGCACCGATAAATTTCTCTCAATTTGACTGTGCTCTTGAATGACTGTTTATCACGGACCTTCCGTGTCCAAAACCCTGCTAGATTCCAACAAGAACATTGACCTAGGCCTGCTCATGGTTTCTTAGGGTACCCAGACCCCTTGAAAAATGAAAAGCATCCAATGAAATTTGACCAAGCAACGCCACTGATATTCTATATGTCGTTGATTGTTGTGATGGAATTATGTCAGGGATCACCTACTTTCATGTATTTGTATGGCTGTCAGAATCAATACACAATTTTATATTAAGATACCACGTATGCATTTCAGAAAAGAAAGCGAAGTCCTTCATTCTATGCAGAACATGTCGTGCCCGATTTTTGCTATGATGATACTTTTTATGCGATTTTGAATGCTATCTATCCTAATGACATCCTTCCTTTGATGCCAAAAATATTGGGGATTCGAATAATTTAAGATTCAACGTTCCCACGCCTGTATAAGCCAAAGTGAGCGTAAAGACATCAAACTGTTTTAAATGATAGACGATTACAGTATCAAACGACGCATGCAGCGTATCAATGCATCAAATACACAAAAATATGGAGAAATACGCATCAGTTACACAAAAATATGAACTAATATATCTCAATACCATATAAATATCATCTAATCTCACATATTATGTAAATTTATGAATATGAATTATATTCTCATCAATGGATTCTGCGTGTATCCATGCGCGATATTCACATACATGTTATTTGTCGACATGACCTTTGACCTTGCCACTTTCTACGTACGTCAGTCCCAACAGGACGCCTGCTCGCTTTTACCACAAACATCATTTTTCGGGATTAAAAATTTCTGATGCCCCGTCATTCTGTTTTCTGATATTTGTTTTGGATCAGTATTAATGTACGAAATCCACAGAGTATGCCTTAGTACAGAAATTTTAAAATCAGTTGCTTATTACTTTTGCGCGTACGTGTTATGCAAAGAAAAATGATAAAAATAATAAAAAAAATAATAAGTGAATGAATTTGAAATTGTCGTCCATTTTCAATTTCAAGGTATCTGGTCTCTCGGTGGAATCCGTGCAAATATGCAATAATTTGAATAAATTTGCCCCATTACATCGGATATTTAGGATGTTTTGACGGGGATTTAAGATTAGATCTACCATTAAATAAAGTAATAAATAAGGTGGATTACCGATTGAGTGCTGAGATGGAAGACGTTCACTTCCTTGAATCCTAGGTAGCGGAGTCAATTATTTTAATGTACTGTCATTTGCTAACTTTCAATTCTGAATAATTTAAAGTGAGATGTGCTCACTTTAAATTATTCAGAATTGAAAGTTAGCAAATGACAGTACACTTCCAAATGATAAATGGATTTTCATTGAAAAAAATGTTGTGTTTTATCTAACTCTTATCCAACGAGAATCCATTTATCATTGGGAAGAGCACATTTAAAAAATCCCATTGGATAAAAGTGGTTGTCCTTCTGATAATAAAGGAATTTTGATTGGATAAAAGTTGCTGTTCTTCTAATGATTAAGGGATTTTATTGGATAAGGCTTGTTGTCCTTATGATAACGGCATTTCCATTGGATAAAAGCTGAAGCTGTTGTCCTTCTCATGATAAGGGATTTCCATTGGGTAAGAGTTGTTGTCCATCTTATGATAAATTAATATCCATTAATTTCAAATGGATAAAAGTTGTTACCTCGAGTATGCATGCTTCCTGAAAGATTCTGTAAATTTCTATATTATGGTTTCGGGGGAAAAGAGCATCAGCCAATCAGATCGAGTGGAGGAAAACAGCATCAGCCAATCAGATCGAGTGGAGGAAAAGATGATCAGCCAATCAAATCGATTGTAGGTTATCTTATCCAAAGGACATTGAATGTTTGCATTCTTCAAGGTTACCTGAAATTCTGAGCAACGGTTGTAGAGTAGTTGAAAAACCGTCAGCTAATCAGGTCTAACTTGACGTGACGATAAGAAACCATTGGCAACGATCTTTTTTGACGAAAAAGGTCGAAAAACACTTTTCGTAGATGACATTGAGTACTCATTTTCTGTAAGAATTTCGCAACGGTCGCAGAGAAGTCGAATTATTTCAGCCAATCAGAGCCGTTGGTGGCCATTTTGTTTGAAAGACCGGTTAATAAAACCCACAATTTTGGTAGAGAATTTTGAAATTATGCACCTGCTTCCGGTTAGTTTCCTACAATGCAGAAGCGGCTTCAGAGAGTGAAAATATGAAAAAAAAAAAATAAATAAAATAAATAAAAATAAGATGGAGGACGACGACGTCAGGTGAGCTAAATATACATCATTTACCGGAAAAGTACGAAAATTGCATCATCGTGTTGAATCGTAAACAGAGCAGCTAGCAGGTGTTTGTAATTTTTTTTGGTAGATTTATAACTATAACATTTGTTTGACAGGAAATCAGGAACTCAAAATCTGGATCACTTAATTTGGGTTAATCAATGATAACAGAGGTTCGTATACATCGTTACCCATCAGACACGGGATGTAGGCCAAAACAGTGGTAAAAGAGCTAGAAACATATGCTACGTCTTGTTGTTAGAGTACTGACATTCATATATCAAGGAATAGTAAGATAAACGATGGTATCACTACCAGGAAACCTTCAAACAAACAACAGCACAGAGTGTCATAGAGGTGTACTATATGGGGAGGAATGTCATAATATACGAAGAATATACATTCTACAATAGCTGAGTTACTTGATGCCTTTCCCTTGGTAACGACATAAAATATCGTAAGCTCTTCAAAAACTGAACGATTTCTCGACAATAAAGTGGGAAATGTTCTGACGCAATTTGAATAATAATGCATATAGTTGGCAATAAGGACAATAAAAGCAACAAAATTGAGATTTACAGTTCTTAAATTTGAAGAAAATGAAATAATTTTTATGACATATAATCTGGTTGCCATTCAAGTTTTAAAGAGTGATTCCCTTTTTCATCGCTATGACGCTCGTCGAATACATAACTGAAATTCAAATGAGTTTTTTGTTGTTGTACTGTATGTAAATCCATGCATTCCATTGCTTACTCGTAGACTGCATGCTTTCTGAAATTGATTGACATGCAATTTTTATCTACTCATGGAAGATTTGGATGAATGTTCCAGCTACCCAGTGACCTCATTCCAGTAGTGTTAAATCGAGTTTATTCAAAGCATAATACATGTACTCTAGGAAGAAATAAGGCACTCATTTCATTTGCTCAAGCAGAAATTTAAACCATCAACGCTGATTTTGAAAATTTATGGCGCTTTAAGAAAAAAGATGATTAATTTTTACACAAACAACAGCGTTCATTATTTGAAAGCTGCAAAAAATGTTATAGGATTTCAATCCTTTGATAGATGCAAATAAAAATGAAGTTTATGTCTGAAAAGGAATGGGGGATCGTGTATAAAGGGTGACCCGACTAGCTTCATACCAGACATATAGGGCTTAAATATCGTCCAAATACCGCACAAGTTGAGATTTGTACTAATAGAAGTCCAACATTAATCCCTCGCCCTGACATGATTACATAAGAACCACGATTGAAATTAAACTCCACGAGAAAAATGTAGACATTAATTGAGTAATTATCCAGTATTACTCGTACCCCACATGCTGGGTGCTTCTCTAGCCGAGGAATTTCTCCTAATACAACCAGTCAGGTCGTCATGTTACAAACTCCTTTTCTTTTGATTAATTTGATTCTAGAGTGAATCACCTAAACTTTGTATTCAAAAAGCGAAAAATCTTGTTCAGTTTGAATAATTTCCTAGTCGTATATTTTGTATGAAAACAACCTAAATCTCATTTTAGAGGTCCATTTTCAGGTCAAGAGACTGTTAATTGTGACAATCACCCCATTTCACACGCTGATCCTCTATTCTTATGTAAAGGACAATGAAGCATGATACACTCCAAACGACTTTAAGTTATATTCATTGTCCAAACTACCATCTCACTGGGGTATTGACCATTTAATTGTTCTATATATTTAGGTCCTTTCTTGAACCGTTTTAGACTTTCCTTTTGAAAGACCATCCCGGATGATCCGTACTACAAGATTTTGAGAACGATTTCAGCGTACCTTATTGTGTATAAGAATAAGATTTCCGGATATGTTCACAGAAAATAGCTTAACATACTTCCTTTCTTGCATGTCTGTTAAATACTTAATTTCTTCTGACGGAAAAAAATCATATAAAATATTTTTTCTTAAAAATATTAATTTCAAGTTAGTACATACCGTGTGAGATGTGATGGTGACGTTTTCTATAATATGGCAGAGCCTCTGTCACTGATAACAATTGTATCAAAAATATAAATCCAAAACAAGAAAATCCAAATCTGAACATATTCAACGTTTGATACACTGTAAAGTCATATGAAAAGTCACAAAGTTCTTTCCTCTCTCAGGTTTCTTTTTCATATGAAATTGAGAAACAAAGAAAGATCTCCTTTAGTTACTTGACAGTAGGAGGTCCATGACCCCGGCACCCCCCGTGTCAGGGGAGTTAATCAGACACATTTTACACTCTACGACGCTAATCCGATTATAAAAATTGAAATTATTACATAAAATGAGCAGCAATAATCTAAATCAGTCTATAAATTAAGTTCAACGTATGAGCGTACAAGGAAAATTGGGGTGCGTTTTCCCGCCCTGACAAGTGAAAACGACAACGGGTAACTGACATAAAGAAAATCGGTACTTTTTCGTCCTTGTTTCACCTTCATTTTTCTTTGATTGGAAACCACAAAATTGTTTTGCACTTATGCTTGTTTGTAAATATTTATTAAGGTTTGAATGCAAATTTGATCATAGACGTCGTAAAATCCATCTTGGTTAAAAAAGTATATGCCATTATGTCCTCAAACTTCCCAAAGGAACTAGAGCTAAAAATGTCAAACAAAGAAAAACGTACAAAATCGAACGATGTAAGGCAATGTACACCGCAGAGCGACGAAAGCAGATACAATCGTTACACAAAATCGGAAATATTGCGGCCAAATAGAAAGTGAGAAAATAGTGAAACCCTATCATTTACAGTTTGGATATGTTGATGACATAAACATGCTTTCTTTTTAGACAACACCACTATCGAAAATGCGTCAGAATCATCAAACGCCTTTTATACCGTGGGTATGATCCTAATGTCACCAAACGGACACTAGGCTTGGTACTTGACCAATCTACAGTCTTGTACAAGCGCATTCTTAAAACTTGCACTCTGACTGACTGTGACGACGGGACTCCATGACGGGCCCTGTCCAAACCTCTTTAGAGAAGACAGGGCCCCAACCACCTGTCCTCTCTGAATGTCAGTCTGACTCCTCGAGTGATAACATACATGAGCTCGCGGCGGCAGAGCACGGATTGTATTACGTACGCCCTCTTTTTATATCCATTTACATATTCATCTGTGGCCAAAATTCACCTATCAGTGATAAAACACTAAAAGGACATTAAAGAAAACTTTACTTGGGAAGACTTGCTCTGGTTTGTTCATTGCTTTAACTGAGTATAATTAAATTCCGCCGACTAATCCGTAAGTTACATGTGAAATTTAAATTTATTTTATAAAGTGTCAGAATTGAAATTAAACTTATCATGATAAGGAACAAGTTCTTAAGGTGTGGTCGTACAGCTTTAGAATCTGTGCCGATCGATATATTTCAACTAATTTGTACAAAAATGCAACAAGAAATAGCCCAATGAATTCTCTCTTTTCATTGCATTTTCCTTCAAAATAAGCTAAAAAACAAACCTGACACTTGTCAGTATCACATCACATGACGTTCATCTGTCCATTTTCTGTTTTGTGACACTTAAGTTATGTAACTGCTTCGTATAAAAGAGTCAAATTTCTAAAACTTGCACTGAATTTTACGTTTCTAGTGATCTTTTTTTCACTAAAAAAATGAAATGTCACGCAAAGAGTTAAAAGAAGAAAACGGACAAGGTTAACGTGGTTACAACGGTTTTTCCAGTATTTCCGAAGTTTGACCTTGACTTGACCTTTTCTCGAAATATATCCTGCATATGGACTCAAATATGAAAAGAAAGTGGTATCCTGCAAATGGGACTAAATCTAATAATAAAGTATCTGTAACAGATAAAATCAAATTCAAGGAATTGTGGTCCCCCGCTTTGGGTTGTTTGCCTTTAAAGAAATGCTTACAGACACCCCTACTATTTAAAAGTTTTCAAAATATATCTCATGAACTATCAAAGTTCTAAATATCAAAAGATTAAACTGCGAGAACAGGTCAAAAGGTCCAAACTTTGCTATCATGGCAAAGGTCTTGTGAAAAGGAATGCACATGTGAAATATATTTACCATCCAAAAGTAATGGTCGATGTTGAAGTTTTTAAATGTGGGTCAATCTCCAAGGACGAGTTCACAAGGTCCGAATGTTGTGACCGACAGAAAGGTCTTGTCACAACAAATACACATGTGAAATATGATAGCCCAATCACTTACCATACAAAAGTTATCGTCAAGGGTAAAGTTTTGAAAAGTAGATTAAACTCCACGGTAAAGATTTTTGGTATCCGTGGAAAGGTCTGGTCACAATGAATACACATGTGAAATAGGGAAGCCCTATCACTTTCCATACAAAAGTTATCGTCAAGTGTAAAGTTTTTGAAAAGTAGGTCAAACTTCAAGGCCAAGGTCATAAGGTCAAATTTTGTGGTATCCATGAAAAGGTCTTGTCACAATGAATACACATGAGAAATATGAAAGCCCTATCGCTTTTGATTCAAGTGTTATAGTCATGATTAAAGTTTTCGAAAAGTAGGTCAAACTCCAAGGTCAAGGTCACAAGGTCAACAATTTTGGTATCGATGGAAAGGTCTTGTCACAATGTATACACATGTGAACAATGAAAGCCCTATCACCTTCCATTCAAAAGCTATGCTCAAAGTAAAAAAAAAATTCTGAAAAGTGGATCAAACTTCAAGGTCAAGGTCACAAGGTCAACAATTTTAGTATCCATGGAAAGGTCTTGTCACAAGGAATACACATGTGAAATATGAAAGCCCTATCATTTACCATTCAAAAGTTATGGACAAGGTTAAAGTTTTTCTGACTGACGGACAGACGGACGGACGGCCAGACGGGACGGTTTTAATGTCCCCGCGCTTTCGCAAAAGCGGGGGACAAAAATATCTAAGGGTTGATGACCTGACACGAAACATTGTTCAACTTTATTCCTACAGAACAAGAGAATGACTGCAAGCAGACTACAAACTTGTAATGGAGAGTATTGCCCCTTTTAGTTTGCAATCAAAATGGCTATATATATGCATGATATGGGAGGAAGTCAAGAGAATTTCTGGCGCCCTTTGCCCGTTTTGCATCGCCGGGTTAGAATGCTAACGTTTATTATAAACAAAATTATTTGTTTTTAAAATTAAGCATTATAATATTAAATTTCACATGAGCAATATCGTTCGACCAGATGTATGGATTAGCAGTATATTTCTGAATTGACATTTCTTTTCATTTTCAATAATTTATTTTAAGGAAACTATTAATTGTATACGGGAGGTCCGATTTATAATTCCGATAATAAGCAAGTTTGTTACAATTCTGAATTTTGTGAATAGGTGGACCGGCGAGCTCATTTTTCATAATTTGAAAAGAAAATAACAAACTTGTATTTCCCTCTTGTGACAAACAGCCTTTTGTACCGATACAAACATTTTTTCCCGCTTTACTCCAAATCTGTCATCATTTTATTGTATATGTGTGTCCGATTTCATTTACTTCTCAAACCGAATGCTTAACACTTATGCAATTGAACGTATCAAGTCGAGAAATGCAAATATCTTAGAGCAACAGATAGTACTTGGCGGAATTTGAAGATGACAATGTAAATAAAATATTTCAATGCCAATAAAATATCTAGACTATAAAAAGAGTAGCGTCAGGAGACAGTACATAAAGCTAGGAAGCAGGTTTTTATGTGTGAAATTATACCCTTACTTTTGAGTAAAGAGAGACGTTTGTCGAGAGCATTTGGTCGTATGCATTGAGGGAGTTGATTACAAATGGCTTGTGTGAGGTTTGATAAAACCCTAACATTCCCATAATTTCAAAAAAAAAAAAAAGAAAATAAATGCAATCAAATGAAGTCCAAAACGACAGTCATTTATACTATATTAGAATGAAAATGAACTTGGTTTATCGAGGCAACGCACAGTCCATCGCCTACCAACACATTATGAATATTCAAAGCGATAGTCGAGATCACCAATAGTGCGACTTTTCGACCCTTTCGACTATGCGTCGGCGGTTAGGGGCATTTGTTCTTAAAATCCCAATACTCCCATTTGAATGAATGAGGATAGGTTGTACACGTGTAATCCGGATAACTACATCGGTATATAGAAATTCCATGCGGTACCATACACGTATACGTGCTGTCTTTTCAATGTGACGTTGACGTATCTTGACCTTGGATATGTCGGTGTGTGGGTGTTGAGTTTTGTACTTACTCTAAGCTTCCAGCAATAATGGTTCTCTGTTCTGAAAACTAATTGGTTTTAGATCAAACTACCGGGACATTCTACGATGCAGGTTATGGACAGAATCCAATGAAAACAAATGTCGTCTGCATTATCTGCACCATATCAATTTAACGTCTGCTCTTTAATTCAACGTTACATGAGCAGACGATCGGAATTGTACATTTACCAGATGGAAGCCTTAATGACTCCATGATGCCTTTGTTCAAGCTGCGATGAAATAACTCCGACCATCCGTATCTGATGGAAAGTTATCATTTTTGCAGATGCCATTCTATTATTTAACGCATTTTCTCTGATCTGTAAATGACATGTGACGACTTGGATACTTGTGAAATTGGTAGACATTGTGATTCTGGTGGTGGAATTCATCCTCATGGGACCTACTACGCGAACCTAGCATTCTCTAACCGTTCCATATGCGAATCTAGACAGGGGTGGGAGTCAGGAACCCCCCCCCCCCCCTCTGGAATGTGTCAAAAGCACTCAAAACACGAAAATATTTCCTCATTTATCAAAATCATAAGCTACACACCGGATTTAATCCCCCTTCCAACGAAAAAGAGCTTCTTTTTTCAACAGTATAAATCTTTACGTGTTGTTTGAGCATGGGTGACCATGATACCTTTTCTTTCAGGCAGCAAAACTCTTGAAAACTTGAACGTCATTGTAACAAAGACTGCGTATGTCAGGCAATAAAACGTCAAAAAGCAATGGATGAATGAAATGAAGTGCAAGGAGTAACCGTCAGTAACCAAACAAATAATTATGTTTTGCCTCCCATTGACATCTTACGTCAATTCGACGGAATATTTCTTTACCAATCCATAAATTTAACCACTACCCTTCCTTATCCTCATTTTCTGAAGCAAAACCTAGCCATTTAATTTAATTTACAGCTCTGAATTTCTCACATCTTCTCGATATCTTCACCACAAATGTTCCATTCTGTGAACACATCCTGGCTACACCACACATAATGATCGTTTCCACCTTCCCCATACTCACACCTGGGAACCCTCCCCCATCCCCCTCATAATGCCCCACACCAGGTTAGCCATCAGCTGTTTCGTCACGCTTATTGTTCTACCTGCATTGTTCATGTCATATTCCCTAATTACCCACGCCAAATGTCAATCATAGACTTCCTGTTTCTGGTCATTTGTTTCCATGTCTGGATTCCAGACAGCAAATAACCTAAACAATTTGGTCAATTGGCAAATGGGAGCAGAAATATGTAGAAACATTCAAAAAGTGGCACCTGCGCTTTAAAAATAACAATGGCTACGCCACTGTTCTCGTTATATGCGAGTATATAGCAGCGTAGCGGCTTAAAGTGCACAACCAGTTTATAATGAACCAAAATCCGCTGGTACAGCAAACTATAATAATTGAATCATCAATCAACTTGAATTTACTCAGACGATAAAAACGTGCATTCATAGTATTTGATCCATGATCCATCAAAATAAGAAGCTAAGCGTCTTATAACGAATGATAAAAAGACGGACTATTTTCAAAATGTATGCTCCCAAATAATCTCTATTTTGGATGCACTTTCAAACATATGGCAAAACGCCTTAGATATCATCAAGTGATTTTCAGCTTCCAAGACAAATTTTATGATGCATGCAGTAGACGTCTGAAGCTGATCTTAGTAAAGCAGAAACACTAAGTATAAATATTTCTTTAGATTACGACAAACTACTTGATGCGCCTCGTAAATTATAGATGTACTAGGAGAAAATTAATGGAATATTTGCAAAATGTAAACGATTGTAACATACCTCTAAGTTCCCTGCCCTGATATTCTACACTTTGTATTTCGTAACACCGATCTCCTACGCATGCGCGCTTTTCTTGGAGAACCGGACAGTCTTGGCCACCATGTTGTCTCTTTCTGATCGGCTTCCGTTTACGCTTTTGACTACCTAAACCGCACAATGCGTTACATTGTGACCAGGGTCCCCATTCTGACACTACACAATCTTTACCTGGAAATATAGCAAAAGCATTCTATAATTCTGATAATTTTTTTATGGAAATGTATTAACCAAAGGACCTTATAGAAATTTCAAGTATGAAAAATAGAGAATAAGGAGGTTGAAAAGGAAATATCAATAGGAATAGTCGTGCGCCTTGTGTGACACTGCAATTATCAAAAGGCAAAATATCGTTTCCTTTACAATTTGGCAAGATCCAGTTATAAAGAAAAAACATGCATACAAGATTAACATAAAAATTGGGAAATCATCTTTGTTGAGGTTTCCAATAAAAACGCCATCTTGGTTTTAAAATACGTTGAAGTATATGTTTCTTGCAAAATTACGTAATTTTATGTGAAGGCTGTACAGGGGAATTGTGTGAACATTGTGGTTATCTTTTTTGCGAATCTCACGCAAAAATTTCGGAGGACACCAATTATTGAAAAAAGGTCGCAAAGGGAATGCAACAGCATGGCAACAGCTCATTTTGAGCCTTTGAGCCATATGGTATGTTATGTGATCTTTTATGTATTCAAGAGATGCAAAGAATGTCTGCATTAAATATGTGTATGCTACAGTTAATTCCGCCTTATCTATGAGGAGGAAAACTGCAATAAACTGTCCCTAATCGGAAGGTGATTGAGTAGAACAATACAGTCTAATTTTGATTTTTACCCCGCCCTATCACTCCTCGATACGACTCTTTTACGTAGACAGAGGCGGATCCATCGTCCCCATTGCTGGAGGGTCAATAGACGAGTTTTGCCGATTTTGACCGAAAATTGTCCAAAGAAAAATGGGTCACTGTCGAGGAAGCAAGCACCCCTATAAATCCGCCACTGGTAGATGTTTTAGTATCTGGGGTGGCCTATGTGAGGTGCGATGTACCATCCTGTTTGAAGTACGTGTTGTAGGGATCAGACACCACAGGGTAGGGACTTCTTGTCTTTGCAGGATTAGAACTCGTATTTGAGCCATGGTCCTTATACACTATCAATGTTTTAAAATCATTCCTCTTCTCATAGGAGGAGTGAAATCTCAAGTGGAATGAAATTTTGCAATTTTTAAAACTTTTGGAGCAATGGTCATGACTTTTGATTTGATGGGGACGCGATTCTGCTTTATAAATACGAAGAATTTTTGTTCTTGGTGGAACAACACTTCATCACTGAATGAGACTCGAACGTCTAGTAGAAATCCAGTGACATATTTTATTAATTCTTTTGAACTTAACAGTCGTAAATCAAAGCAATGTGAAGTGACACCAAAGGGACATGCCATTTATCTATTAGATCGCTTTGATAATTAGATCTCTTCATTTCCGAAGCATTTTTGTGAGCATGTCACAATCTGAGATCGCGATAACCAGGTGTGCACTAAAATCTGGAGCTCCGGGACCGGGTATCCGTGAGTCACCCGAACGGTAACATACGCATTTCCCCAACCTGACATGCATTAATCAACCAAGGCCAAATAAATCAGTTTGCTGAGTTGACAATAACCAATTTAGAACGAATTAATCTCGCACCCGACGGGTGCACAAAATGCATTATATTGTGTAAATTTAAATATTGCATGTCAACTCTGTATTTGATACTACTAAATGCCGATTTAATGTACGAAGCGACGAAATCGCGAGGATTCGCCTCTTATCCCCTTTTATCAAGGAATAAATACATACCTGACTGGTTAAATGGGCAACAGTCAACTTTGAGTGATCACTGCACAAAGGCGGTATCTGTCGTTTAATTTAGACCTAAATCTAGAGAAAGGAAGTTTATTCTGGCTGCACTTTGACGCCTATCTTTAAAGCCAGATCAAAGGAAATTCGAGAGATGCTTTTAAATTAATCCATATTGGATATGACACTTCTGTCTTAGACTGACAATAGACTTTACTTTATATGATGTGAAATTTATTATGTATGATATTTAGCCACTTAAAAGGAAAAGTTTTTAATCGAGTGGCAATTTACGAACAAAGAAAGTTGAACCTGGTTTCACTTTCATTTAAACATGAAATTTGAAAGTGACAAAGAACAACAAAGAGGTAATAAATGGGCAGATTTCAAAACGTAAATACTTTCCTTTGCTTCTTTAATATTTTCCCAAAATAACGTATATTAATGATGGGGTTCACAACAAAGTGACAGTTTTATGGCAGAAAATCGTAAAGGACATTCATTTCACACTTCCATGTCGTGCATATTTCACCTCGAGGTCTACAGCGTTTTTACAAGGAGTTACTCAAGCTATAATTTACAGTAACATCAAATATCCTCTCAAAATCCAGTCCCACCCCTCGAAACAAATCATGAGATTATCTGTTCACCCTTTAATATCGTTAATAGTATGTAGCTTTAGAATTACGAGCAGGGTCATGCAAGACACATCCCTCTATTTTCTAGATTTTAGATAAAAAGTCATGATCTGAAATAAAAAACCTTAACAACATAAAGATTAAAGGGAGCATGCGCGAGGGGTCATTTTTTAACATGACATTTTGAATCTGATATTTTTGATCAAAAGACTTAAACAGTGAACAATAAATGAACAACAATGCCCAGAGTTAAGAAAGAATCAAAGATAAATATGCACCTCACCCTCAAGTTCTATGATGTCATATGCTCTTTTCTTTCACTTTGAGCATGCGGTAACAGATAGTGTTACGCAGGGAGACCTACATCAGCCGCTTTTATTCGGTAATTTCTCCGCGATGCATGGAACAATGCAATTTTGACGCATAAATTGCAGTAAAGCAATTATTCGATTAAAGAAAGTGGGTTAAAGTTTATCGTGATGATTTCTTCATGACATATCGAGAGCGATAAAATTAAGAAATATTTTGTTCGTAATAATGCGTGTCAGATACGTTATCAGACGCCCGAGAGAGAAAAAGGCTCGTGAGTTTTAGCTTCGAAATGTTGAGGTTTGAAAACTTCAAGCGATATCACCTTTCTCTACTATAGAATATTAGTTATAATCGTTTCAGAAGTCTAAATTTTTGAATGCAAATCCCATTAAATCTCTCGTTAAAAGTTATGACAATCTAAGCCAAGAGAGTATTAATATTTTCAGAGGTTACCACACCTATCTATGACCACGAAATCGCCTTAACTTGATCCAATTAAGTGTAAACTACCGGAATGACCTATACCCTCAATACCGTGCAAGCGGCCACTCTCTCGTTATAATCTTGTTAGATTTAACAATGTTGAAACACTTTCAAATTCTTTTGCACTTCCGTTCGTGATCATACCAGCGAAATAATTTTGAAACTTAATTCAGTACAAATATAGAAATAAACTTCACAAAGAATACATACCAATGGAAATCACACGTGACGAATGCAATGATATCCTTCTCTCACGTAAATAGTTGTTGGTGATTTATATATATATTCTTTAGATTTAATATAAAAATGCTTTTTTTTTCTAAAGTTTCAAAATCATCTTGAAGTCACAAATCCAAAAGGAAAATGTAAAGTTAAGCATACCATCAAACGGCATATGTATAAATATGCGTTACCACACTCCAGCAAAATTCAACCCAGAACAGTTGCCTTAGAAACCAATACAATTTTGCGTCATCTTGAAAAACAAAAGGATTCGTACTTTGTAGTTTGAACAATAAAGTTTTACGAAGTCTTAGCGGTTATATTGAAGATTTGTTAATCTGAAAAGAATGCAAGTACTGTACTTTGATTTAGCCCCATCTGTGACCTTGGTCTTTGCCGCACGGCCTTAAAACCTTCTGTAACTCTTAACAAAAAGGTAAGCAAAATTTTGATTAAGTTCTATTTGAAAAGATAATGTCCCAAATTGGATTTCAATGTCAAAGGTCAAGGTCACAGATGGGATGTATCTAAAATCCTTTCATACACTCTGGAGGGTCTTTTTTTCAAAAGAGGTAAGATAACATCTTGGACTACTAGTACGTAATTGATAACCTTATGACACATCATTAAATTTGGTCAACGACTGTTTACATTGTAAGGAAAAGGAAATTATCTCCATCATGACCACCCTGCACTTACCCAGCGAAACGAACCCACAACAAAGTGACACATAAATGACAAGACAAAACTACAAACCGCAAAAAAGACACAGCAATAGGAAGAACCCTATTGGATTTAAAGGTCAATAATGGTAATTCTTGTATGTATACAGGTAGTATGTTGCATCATATTGAAAATGATAAAGTTCTGTTGAAGAAAAAACCCTCTTATTTTTAAAAAAGGATTTTGAACTGAGACCTTGACCTTTGACATATTGACCTTAACAATTCCTAAAATTTTCCATTTCCCCATTATCAGTAAGATGAAAAAAAGTTTGATGAAGTTGAGCTGAAAATATGTCCTCTAGAGTTTATACAATGATTTTGATAAAGTCCAATCTGTGACCTTGTCCTTTGACTTACGAACTTATAGGGTACGGTACTTCCTTGCATTATAACCAATTTTCATTCATGTGTGACAAAACGTGCTTATTTCACGTCAGAATATCAAAGGCCAAGAAGAGTTTGATATATGTGTGAACAGGTCGGAACTTGGGTCTGACGATGGCATTTTTTAAGTGACAATTCAGAGTTACCTGCCCGTTTGCACATTTTTTTTTAATCTTCTTCCGGTTAGAAATCCCTCCATTGTATGGTGTACCTATCAACCAAGACAACTAACATCGTATGAATATTCTTTCATTGTGATCATTGTAAAATAAGAAGAAATGTACAGAATCAGACTTTCCTTCACAGAAATTCTACACCATATCGGACAATATTGACTATCCATCACAATAACACATAGTCACCTGCAAAATGGCGTTAGGTTTCCGATAATTGTCACCTGAGTCTGAGTAGCAACCGAGCGTAATTAACAAGTTGACAAGTTGTATTTTTCGGCTTTAATCACAGCTGCAACTACGAGCATTTTAAAAGATCATGATTTCACATCCTTGAGTCATTTTGATTTATAGCCGTTGTTTAGATCGTAAATTCCGGCACCTGCGCGTCGTCTTATTTTCCCAAAATGGAAGAGCAAATGAATGAAAGAAAATGATGTATTATCACAACAATCTATCAGTACCGCATCATTCTGACATCTTGAGACGTTCCCTTTCAGTGGCTGATGATGTTTGACTTGAAAACCAACATGTTCCTGTGATCTAGCGATTAGCGTGTTTCTTTCGTAGGTTACTATGCACATACAATTCTGTTATCTTTGCCTGTACAAGCTACATCAGCATTTCCTTATCATGTATACACATTATAAATACCTATTTTTCGTACGTGTAGAGTACATACTACAGACTGCTTTAGCACACCAAAGGTGAATAAACATCTTGCATCGCGTTCTTCCTTCAAAGAGTATCAAAATCAATGAGTTCTCATTTTTCTTATTACAGCTAAAGAATATTAACAATTTAAAACTATAAACAAAGAATGAAAAGTGAGTTTAATACGTGTCTTGTAGATCTTCAGTACCTGTGATATGACGAGGTTATACCCCCTATCCGGATAAGCACTGCAGCTTTAGTGCTGCTTAAGGACGATCTCTGCGTAGGAGCTTATACGTTGTAAAACATGTTATTTTCTTTATATTGGGCTTTCGAATCTTTTCACTCTTCCGAATTTGTTGGGGGGGGGGGGAGCATTTTTAAAGTTATCTTTGTTGTAGCGGGGCTCAACCCAAAAGATCTCCACGACATATTAGGCCATCGATCACCAAGGCATAATAACAAATGTATTTGATAAATCTGAAGTACATGTACTTGTGATTTTTTAAACCAGTGTTAAGTTTGCGGTAATAAGTTGTGGTGGGCACCTCTAGTACAATAAGACGATTGTTTCCTTTACATATCACCGACGAGGAGTTTGAAATTTCCCATCATTCTCACGAAGTGACGTAATAACGATGTATATAACGCTCTAAGTAAACATAGCTATATGCCTTAATTCTCATCTCTGGTAAGTTGGTAAATATTTGTCGGACTACTCTCTTCTCACCCTCCTCGAGACCATGTCGGCAGTATAAAGGACCTATAGATAGTGGATTGCTTACACATAGCTAATCTCTCAGATTGTACTTTGTTCTGTCAAGTGCCAATATCCAGATACTGGAAACCTCGTGCGTGGCTAGCATTCCTCACCGGCTTACTACTACAGGTCTGCTAGTCCATTTTACTATGGTCAGTACAGTGTCCGGCACCCTGGTGACCCCTCTTCCTCCCCCCCCCCCAAACCCTTCATATCTTACCATCATGAAGTAGCTTCAAAAGATCAGAGATGGACAAAGAACCTTCTATAAATCCCTTCGTTATTCTTATCCGACCTGCTAAAATATACCATTATTCTTTTCAAATAAAAATGATTATATCCAACAGTTCCAATCTATGAAAATTACACGAGAAATTGGGAAACATGCATTTTTGTTGAATTTAAGAAAAAGGTAGGGGGAGGCTACGTCCCCCTTGGGTCCGCTCATAATACACAACCAATTATGAAGTATTTTTCACAAGGATGGGCGGGGTCGGTGTATCTGTGAGAGCCCCCCCCCCTTCCCCCTTTTTATCGCTGTATTAATATTTTGTTTGACATTCTGTACCACTCATATAGTATGGCCAGGGGCCAAGACAGGTCATGGAAGCATAGACAGGTTCCTGTTCTCCATTATCAAATGATTACCCTCCCCACCGGGGGTCAAAGTTTTCCTCGAACACTGATTCTTATCCCCGCATCAACGACTTCTACTTGTTCCCACACGGTGAAATCGTTTTCCTTCTCGTTCCTCCCTGTGATTAAGAAAAATTCCTCCAAGAAACAAGCCAACATCTTGGGTCTAGCATCAAAATCAGTCGCCTACGTCAAGGAAAAGCTTCAGAGTACTACTTTGCGTCCGTGTGTGCTGTGCAAAGCGTCTGATTTGCCCTAAAGAACACAAAAAGCAAGTCTCTCTGCTACAAATGTTTCAGCCCTGATCAAAGAATATCTGTTACGAAAGATATTATTGAGGAGAAACGAGGATTCCAACTCTGCTGTGTATTAATTTGAAGCCAAGTCTTCATGAATTCATAAAGTTGAAGGTCCAAACTCCGAAAACCTAGCACTTGTAAGCAGTTTATGATCCCTTCGCACGTGAACAGCATTTGATTTTCGATGTCAAGGTTCAAAGGTCAAAGTCACTATTGACATCACAGCACAACAACAACATGCAGTTGCGAGGGGATGCTACGCTTGTGTTGCCTAGACTCAAAGTACTGTGTCTAGTCACATCAAGGAGACGATCACAAACGGACAGACGGACAAGATTTGAAAACCATGAGGTGACTGTCTTAATATTTTCATGAATATGACATTTATACCAAGATGTTCAATTTTTTACTTGACAAAGATGGATAAGACAATTACAATTAGACATGTGGAAGTTTATCCTGTCATCTTTAATACAATCCTGATAAAAGAGAAATTGTGTGTGGTATAGACATAATTTACCCTAATCAATAAACGCCAAACCGCACTAACTGGTCCCCTTGTCAGTTTGGTGTTAGACCGGGACAAAAACATTCGTAACCGTCATTTCAAATTTGAATATAAAGTAGGGACGGACGACAAAGAAACAAAGTGACAAAACCCCGTCCCCGCGCGCGTGTTACTCCGGTTATTGGCATCGAGTTGTGAGTAATTGTTCAATGAACATTTTCAACAGCTATTAAATAAGTTTGAATGTATCCTGTGTAAATATATACATTACTCGGCCATTAACAATTGCCGCCTAACAATCTGTTGACGAAACCTAAATCTGGTTATGGACCATTATGAAACCGGGCCACCGGACTGTTTTCATTGGACTGTTAATCTCATTATGGACTCGGAGGCAATAACTCGAACCGGTAGCGGCTTCTGCACAATAAAATATCCGACCCGAAATTTTTGTGGCTCCCCAAGTCGCTATAAAGTTCAAGACTTTTTCAAACAAAACGAAATTTACGATATTCTAAATATATACCTACTTAGCGATTTCATGAAACCGTAAAATTGGTGACAAAACATTTTTCAAGTTAGGAAATACAAGAATAAACATTTTAATGCATGATCATGTCTGAAATAAAGGAACTTGTCAGTAAGGGGCATAACTCTTCATGGGTTGTCTACTCCATTAAATGTGATGAATAATCGAAAGCGTTTGATTAGGGCATTTCTGCTTTGTGAACTAGAAAATTGGAACAGTACGAATTGCCAATTCAAAATCACTATACTGAAAAAATTGGATGACAATGTATCTGGTCGGTATTTCTTTTTATGCAGTGTATTGCATTCACCTATCAGGGACCTACATGTCATTTGTCAAAATTCTGGATACGGCAGATTATTGGTATGTCGCATGGAAATTTAAATGTGTATTGCTTTAGAAATAATAAAAGGATGGCAAGAATACAGCGAGTGTGACCGTAGGTCTTATTGCTTAAATGTGATCTGATTCGGTCAAAAAATGTACTTGGCCACCCCAGCAATGTTTCTCTTATTACCAAGACATGGTACCCACTACCCGGTGACATATTGTGGTCATTGACTCTATGTCAACAAAGACAGAGTCAAAGTTATGGCAGAAATCTACTTATAAATGCACAAGAGCCCCGTAACTCACGGGCACCTGTATTATGATCCTCCTTAGTTTTGTTATTTTTCTTTTGAACTTTGCCGCCATGATAACGAAGGGGCACATATATCTTTGAAAGTCAACAGTGGCAAATTTTAAAATGATTAAATCCTTCAAAATCAAATTTTGACATGTTTCGGATAAATCTGAGATACTTTTTTTAAAGATCTAGACGAACCTATTTAAGGGTACAATAAGTGTCCGATTCACCTTTGTGGTTTACCTGAGGATGGAGTTAGTGGCGCCCTCTATCACCAGGTGTCCGGGGATCGTGCCCTATCACAGGTAGGTGGCCTGTCTCCCTGGGGCAGATAGGGTCACTTGCCGAGGTGGTACCTTTTCACCCTTCATGCGTTCATTTGCTATGCATTAGTGTAATTTACTTGCGGAATTTTTATCTAAATGTTATGATCTCCTTATCTTAAATTAAGGATTAAGTCAACCTTGAGTTGGATCATAATATATTGCCCAAAGCAAGATCAGTATAAAAGGGCCAGGCAAACTATTAAAGGGATCGATTTTTTTTTTCTTTCAAAACATTTCATCTCTCAAGTGACCGGTGACGCCAATGGTACAGATATTGGGCCCCCTGATTGGAAATAATGACCGAGTGGAATTCATTCTACGGCTGTAAATCTAGAGAATGGCGCCAAATTCATCAGTCAGAAATATGGAAAATGTTAGAATCATGTTCGCGTAAAATATGTAGAAGAAATCTTATTTTTCTGGGTCAGTGTGCTACTAATAAGGGGGAGAATTTAACGTCACAAACAGCTACTGATCTGTGTTGTTATAAATGAAAGCGTAGACCGGAGGGATACTTTAATCTTTATAGACCTAAACTTGTGGACACAATTTTATAGTGTGTGGTCAACCATATTTATGTTTATATCGCCGTCTTTTCTGAAAATTTTGACATTTTATTACCAATATCAGATCGGACTGAGGCAATTTTTGCAAATGATTTTTATTTGTATATCTCTATTAGTACACGTATATAGCTTTGTACCTGTATTTTGGTAATACATTTATTTCAGTATGAAAACTACCTCAGGTAGTGATGGTAACAGTTTTACAAAGTACTCTCTGAGATTTTAAATGTAAAGGCGAAAAAATCCCCAAATTTTGTCCCACAATGAAAAATATTTCATCTACGTCCAGGAAAAAGGATAAAAGAGCAGCCAAAAATTACAGGCATGTTAAACATCGGCAATAAGTCATATTGTATCTTTTTCCATGGTATTTATAATGGATACTTGAGGGCTAACAAAATTAGGGGAAAATATAGCCTTAAACACTACAATCTATATAAGTAGGGTATCCCATGAATAAATGATAGCCAAAGATGAACTTTTATTGCGGATAATCACAACAATGGCAAGCTAAGGGTTACGCCCCTTTACGGTGGCGTATAAAGTGAAACTTGTCTACCTGTCGCGGGATTATTGTGGGACGTTTAATGTTGTGTTTTGTATCTGATTTATATCACAGGTAGCTGAGCTTTCATTTATTTTGTCATTTACCAACAATAGAAGATATTTCACCCTAGGAGGATACAGCGCTTTGACTCCAGAATTTCAGTTTCATTTTCGAAAGACTAATTTTCTAAATAGAGTTCATCTTCGGAGTTTTGTTGGAGATGCGGGATCTCATCATGTTTATAAATGATGCAAAATCATCATTTTTTTTATTGATGATTTTACACTGGTTCCTTTGGACATAAATAATGCTATTAATTTTTTTTATTTATGTCGTATCACTTTCTTAAATTAACATCTGCATCAATTTTCCAATTTATTTCAAATATATATATAGGTCATGTAAAGAAGCGATTATTTTAGCTTTATCGCAAAATCGCCCCAATGCTTACTCCACAGCTGCAGTATCTAAGTAGCACCGCCCTTATATGTTACGAATTATAACTTATCTCTGTTTAAGTTTCGAGGTTTTTGATGCAGAGTTGGCCCTGAAACGAATTCAAGGATCCGGGCGATGGGGTTGTACAAGTGATCGGACAGGAGAGGGGTTGGGGAGGGGGGGGAGGTGGGATGGGTGGGGGTGCTTACCTTCACATGTGGCTTGATAGTCAATACAGCAATCCTTCATCTCTACACAATTCTGGTCACAGAAACATCGGGTTTCATTAATGTTACGATCCATACGAGGGCCAAATGCAAAGCAAGTGTTATTTCTGCCCGGGCAACAATAACGGGCCTCGGCGCAAGTCCTAAAGCTAGATACTCCATTACTGTGACACAAAATAACAACTGTACAGATGAACAAAGCTACTCCTAATTTTGTTCCCTCCATCGTTCGTGTGATGATTATTAAAGTTTGTAAAGAATTAAATCCAGTATTTAAACCCACACAATCAGTATATGCCTTTTTATAATATACTCAAAATGATCCAAACTTCGTGAAAAACAATGCAAAACCCTAATAAAATTCCACATAAAATTTTCGTTGAATGTGTGAGAAATTCTGCCTGCTTTGTGATACTAGCTTGCAAAACACTGCAGAGAAATCCCCCTAACCTAAACACACGCGCCTGTAGGATCAAGTGCTCCTTATTCCCCAACGTTTTTCGGTAGTGGTACCTTTTAAAGGGGCCGTATCACGGGTTAGTAGTTGGTTACTCAGATTGTAATCAGATTTTCAATTTTTCACAAAAATCCTCCTTCATCTGCTGCTTTTATAGTTTCTTCTTCAGCGGGTATGAGTAAGAGCTCATGAATATTCATAAGTTAGACTGAGGATCATCAGATATTATTAATTTCTTTGAAGCCCAGACAGTGGCGGAGCGAACTATCGTAATTATAGAGAATTAGATCAGAGATCCATGAATTTGATTAAACACATTAACACAGATCCAGGATCATAGAAAATTGACTAATATTTGCTTTGATGAAAATCTGTTACCATGGAATTCTGAGAGATTAAGCACCCTGTCTTAACACACATTGTCCGATGATAACATGAGGGCGGCGGGCATCTTTAGAAAACAACGATCTTTTGTATTGGAAACAAATTAATTCAATAAAACCAAGTTAATGAAATTAATGAACTTTATCAAAGACTGATCGAGTGTCATTATCTCCCCCAATTATCATAAAACGGAATACAAAATAGAATGTCCTCTACCAGAGCAACGCTAAACCACTTCTTTGTTGAGACCGACCAAAAAAAAAAAATAAATAAATAAAAAAAAAAAAAAACACACACTGATGCTAAACTCAGCTGGTTGAAGCGGTATCTTCCTGTATATAAATAATTGGCGATATCTTAGATTCTTACCTTAGATATCACAAATAATTTGACCAATATTCATACAATTATTTTAATCCCACGTTGAGATATAACTTGATATCTTAGAGATATCTTAGATATTCATAAGGATATCTCTCGTTATTTTTGACAGTATCCTTATGATGATATCTTAGATATACATGTGTAATATTTATAATGAGGATATCTCACGTTATACGTGTATATGACAGTATCCTTATGATGATATCTTAGATATACATGTGTAATATTTATAATGAGGATATCTCACGTTATATATGACAGTATCCTTATGATGATATCTTAGATATACATGTGTGATATTCATAATGAGGATATCTCTAGTTACTATGACAGTATCCTTATGATGATATCTTAGATATACATGTGTGATATTCATAATGTGGATATCTCGTTTTCTATGACAGTATCCTTATGATGATATCTTAGATATACATGTGTGATATTCATAATGAGGATATATCACGTTATTTATGACAGTATCCTTATGATGATATCCTAGATATACATGTGTGATATTCATTATGAAGATATCTCACGTTATTATGACAGTATCCTTATGATGATATATTAGATATACATGTGTGATATTCATAATGAGGATATATCACGTTATTATGACAGTATCCTTATGACGATATCTTAGATATACATGTGTGATATTCATCATCAGGATATCTCTAGTTATTATGACAGTATTCTTATTGATATTGATATCTTAGATATACATGTGTAATATTTATAATGAGGATATCTCACGTTATACATGTATATGACAGTATCCTTATAATGATATCTTAGATATACATGTGTAATATTTATAATGAGGATATCTCACGTTATATATGACAGTATCCTTATGATGATATCTTCGATATACATGTGTGATATTCATAATGAGGATATCTCTAGTTATTATGACAGTCTCATTATGATGATATCTTAGATATACATGTGTGATATTCATAATGAAGATATTTCACGTTATTATGACAGTATATTTATGATGATATCTTAGATATACATGTGTGATATTCATAATGAGGATATCTCACGTTATTATGACAGTATCCTTATGATGATATCTCAGATATACATGTGTGATATTCATAATGAGGATATCTCTAGTTATTATGACAGTATCCTTATGATGATATCTTAGATATACATGTGTGATATTCATAATGAGGATATCTCTAGTTATTATGACAGTATCCTTATGATGATATCTTAGATATACATGTGTGATATTCATAATGAGGATATCTCTAGTTATTATGACAGTATCCTTATGATGATATCTTAGATATACATGTGTGATATTCATTTTGAGGATATCTCTAGTTATCTTTGACAGTATCCTTATGATGATATCTTAGATATACATGTGTGATATTCATAATGAGGATATCTCTAGTTATTATGACAGTATCCTTATGATGATATCTTAGATAAACATGTGTGATATTCATAATGAGGATATCTCCCGTTATAATGACAGTATCCTTATGATGATATCTTAGATATACATGTGTGATATTAATAATGAGGATATCTCATGTTATTATGACAGTATCCTTATGATGATATCTTAGATAAACATGTGTGATATTCATAATGAGGATATCTCACGTTATCTATGATAGTATCCTTATGATGATATCTTAGATATACATGTGTGATATTCATAATGAGGATATCTCTCGTTATTATGACAGTATCCTTATGATGATATCTCAGATATACATGTTTGATTTTCATAATGAGGATATCTCATGTTATTATGACAGTATATTCATGATGATATCTTAGACATTCATGTGTGATTTTCATAATGAGGATATCTCTCGTTATTATGACAGTATCCTTATGATGATATCTTAGATATACATGTGTGATATTCATAATGAGGATATCTTACGTTATTATGACAGTATCCTTATGTTGATATCTTAGATATACATGTGTGATATTCATAATGAGGATATCTCATGTTATTATGACAGTATCCTTATGATGATATCTCAGATATACATGTTTGATATTCATAATGAGGATATCTCATGTTTTTATGACAGTATCATTTTGATAATATCTTAGATATACATGTGTGATATTCATAATGAGGATATCTCACGTTTTTATTACAGTATCATTTTGATAATATCTTAGATATACATGTGTGATATTCATAATGAGGATATCTCACGTTATTATGACAGTATCCTTATGATGATATCTTAGATATATATGTGTGATATTCATAATGAGGATATCTCATGTTATTATGACAGTATCCTTATGATGATATCTTAGATATACATGTGTGATATTCATAATGAGGATATCTCACATTATTATGACAGTATCATTATGATGATATCTTAGATATACATGTGTGATATTCATAATGAGGATATCTCATGTTATTATGACAGTATCCTTATGATGATATCTTAGATATACATGTGTGATATTCATAATGAGGATATCTTACGTAATTATGACAGTATCCTTATGTTGAAATCTTAGATATACATGTGTGATATTCATAATGAGGATATCTCATGTTATTATGACAGTATCCTTATGATGATATCTCAGATATACATGTTTGATATTCATAATGAGGATATCTCATGTTATTATGACAGTATATTCATGATGATATCTTAGATATACATGTGTGATATTCATAATGAGGATATCTCACGTTATCTATGACAGTATCCTTATGATGATATCTTAGATATACATGTGTGATATTTATAATGAGAATATCTTACGTTATTATGACAGTATCCTTATGTTGATATCTTAGATATACATGTGTGATATTCATAATGAGGATATCTCATGTTATTATGACAGTATCCTTATGATGATATCTCAGATATACATGTTTGATATTCATAATGAGGATATCTCATGTTATTATGACAGTATATTCATGATGATATCTTAGATATACATGTGTGATATTCATAATGAGGATATCTCACGTTATCTATGACAGTATCCTTATGATGATATCTCAAATATACATGTTTGATATTCATAATGAGGATATCTCATGTTATTATGACAGTATCCTTATGATGATATCTTAGATATACATGTGATATTCATAATGAGGATATCTCACGTTGTTATGACTGTATCCTTATGATGATATCTTAGATATACATGTGTGATATTCATAATGAGGATATCTCACGTTGTTATGACTGTATCCTTATGATGATATCTTAGATATACACGTGTGATATTTATAATGAGGATATCTCACGTTATCTATGGCAGTATCCCTATGATGATATCTTAAATATACATGTGTGATATTCATAATGAGGATATCTCACGTTGTTATGACTGTATCCTTATGATGATATCTTAGATATACACGTGTGATATTCATAATGAGGATATCTCACGTTATTTATGACAGTAACCTTATGATTATATCTTAGATATACATGTGTGATATTCATAATGAGGATATCTCATGTTATTATGACAGTATCCTTATGATGATATCTCAGATATACATGTGTGATATTCATAATGAGGATATCTCATGTTATTATGACAGTATCCTTATGATTATATCTTAGATATACATGTGTGATATTCATAGTGACGATATCTCACGTTATCTATGACAGTATCCTTATGATGATATCTTAGATATACATGTGTGATATTCATAATTAGGATATCTCTAGTTATCTGTGACAGTATCCTTATGATGATATCTTAGATATACATGTGTGATATTCATAATGAGGATATCTCATGTTATTATGACAGTATCCTTATGGTATCTTAGATATACATGTGTGATATTCATAATGAGGATATCTCACGTTATCTATGACAGTATCCTTATGATGATATCTTACATATACATGTGTGATATTCATAATGAGGTTATCTCTCGTTATCTATGACAGTATCCTTATGATGATATCTTAGATATACCTGTGTGATATTCATAATGAGGATATCTCACGTTATTATGACAGTATCCTTATGATGATATCTTAGATATACATGTGTGATATTCATAATGAGGATATCTGACGTTATTATGACAGTATCCTTATGATGATATCTTAGATATACACGTGTGATATTCATAATGAGGATATCTCCCGTTATAATGACAGTATCCTTATGATGATATCTTAGATATACATGTGTGATTTTAATAATGAGGATATCTCACGTTATCTATGACAGTATCCTTACGATGATATCTTAGATATACATGTGTGATATTCATAATGAGGATATCTCTTGTTATTATGACAGTATCCTTATGATGATATCTTACATATACATGTGTGATATTCATAATGAGGATATCTCACTTTATTATGACAGTATCCTTATGATGATATCTTAGATATACATGTGGGATATTCATAATGAGGATATCTCATAATATTATGACAGTATCCTTATGGTATCTTAGATATACATGTGTGATATTCATAATGAGGATATCTCACGTTATTATGACAGTATCCTTATGATGATATCTTAGATATACATGTGTGATATTCATTATGAGGATATCTCACGTTATTATGACAGTATCCTTATGATGATATCTAAGATATACATGTGTGATATTCATAATGAGGATATCTCACATTATTATGACAGTATCCTTAAGATGATATAACACTAAACAGATATACATGTGTGATATTCATAATGAAGATATTTCACGTTATCTATGATAGTATCCTTATGATGATATCTTAGATATACATGTGTGATATTCATAATGAGGATATCTCACGTTGTTATGACAGTATCCTTATGATGATATCTTAGATATACATGTGTGATATTCATAATGAGGATATCTCACGTTATTATGACAGTATCCTTTTGATGATATCTTAGATATACATGTGTGATATTCATTATGAGGATATCTCACGTTATTATGACAGTATCCTTATGATGATATCTAAGATATACATGTGTGATATTCATAATGAGGATATCTCACATTATTATGACAGTATCCTTAAGATGATATAACACTAAACAGATATACATGTGTGATATTCATAATGAAGATATTTCACGTTATCTATGATAGTATCCTTATGATGATATCTTAGATATACATGTGTGATATTCATAATGAGGATATCTCACGTTGTTATGACAGTATCCTTATGATGATATCTTAGATATACATGTGTGATATTCATATTGAGGATATCTCATGTTATTATGACAGTATCCTTATGGTGATATCTTAGATATACATGTGTGATTTTAATAATGAGGATATCTCACATAATCATGACAGTATCCTTATGATGATATCTTAGATATACATGTGTGATATTCATAATGAGGATATCTTATGTTATTATGACAGTATCCTTATGGTGATATCTTAGATATACATGTGTGATATTCATAACGAGGATATGTCACGTTATCTATGACATTATCCCGCCTCTGGCACATTTTTTGCAATCTGATTGGTCGAGAAGAACTAAATATTATGTTGTATTATTTTACTAACAGGATATTATTTTAATGTCCTGCTTCTACTAAGACGCTTTATGCTTTTGACGTCACCAAAAGCTTTCAAATATGTTGATGTACCATACACAAACCAAAAGCCATCAGCGGGATAAATTCGTAATACAGTGTTTTACAGGGGAGATACAAAAATATATTGGGTCGATGAAAAAGGTTGTATTGGGCGAGGCGAAGGTTGTATTGGGCTCGGCTTCGCCTCGCCCAATACAACTTTTTTCATCGACCCAATATATTTCTGTATCCCCCCTGTAAAACACTGTATAACTAATAGTATCCTTATGATGATATCTTAGATATACATGTGTGATATTCATAATGAGGATATCTCACGTTATCTATGACAGTATCCTTATGATGATATCTTAGATATACATGTGTGATATTCATAATGAGGATATCTCTCGTTATTATGACAGTATCCTTATGATGATATCTTAGATATACATGTGTGATATTCATAATGAGGATATCTCTCGTTATTATGACAGTATCCTTATGATGATATCTTAGATATACATGTGTGATATTCATAATAAGGATATCTCTCATTATATATGACAGTATCCTTATGTTGATATCTTAGATATACATGTGTGATATTCATAATGAGGATATCTCACGTTATCTATGACAGTATCCTTATGATGATATCTTAGATATACATGTGTGATATTCATAATGGTGATATCTCTCGTTATTATGACAGTATCCTTATGATGATATCTTAGATATACACGTGTGATATTCATAATGAGGATATCTCCCGTTATAATGACAGTATCCTTATGATGATATCTTAGATATACATGTGTGATATTAATAATGAGGATATCTCACGTTATCTATGACAGTATCCTTACGATGATATCTTAGATATACATTGTGATATTCATAATGAGGATATCTCTTGTTATTATGACAGTATCCTTATGATGATATCTTACATATACATGTGTGATATTCATAATGAGGATATCTCACTTTATTATGACAGTATCCTTATGATGATATCTTAGATATACATGTGTGATATTCATAATGAGGATATCTGACGTTATTATGACAGTATCCTTATGATGATATCTTAGATATACACGTGTGATATTCATAATGAGGATATCTCCCGTTATAATGACAGTATCCTTATGATGATATCTTAGATATACATGTGTGATATTAATAATGAGGATATCTCATGTTATTATGACAGTATCCTTATGATGATATCTTAGATAAACATGTGTGATATTCATAATGAGGATATCTCACTTTATTATGACAGTATCCTTATGATGATATCTTAGATATACATGTGTGATATTCATAATGAGGATATCTCACGTAATCTATGACAGTATCCATATGATGATATCTTAAATATACATGTGTGATATTCATAATGAGGATATCTCACTTTATTATGACAGTATCCTTATGATGATATCTTAGATATACATGTGGGATATTCATAATGAGGATATCTCATGTTATTATGACAGTATCCTTATGGTATCTTAGATATACATGTGTGATATTCATAATGAGGATATCTCACGTTATTATGACAGTATCCTTATGATGATATCTTAGATATACATGTGTGATATTCATAATGAGGATATCTCACTTTATTATGACAGTATCCTTATGATGATATCTTAGATATACATGTGTGATATTCATTATGAGGATATCTCACGTTATTATGACAGTATCCTTATGATGATATCTAAGATATACATGTGTGATATTCATAATGATGATATCTCACATTATTATGACAGTATCCTTAAGATGATATAACACTAAACAGATATACATGTGTGATATTCATAATGAAGATATTTCACGTTATCTATGATAGTATCCTTATGATGATATCTTAGATATACATGTGTGATATTCATAATGAGGATATCTCACGTTATTATGACAGTATCCTTATGATGATATCTTAGATATACATGTGTGATATTCATTATGAGGATATCTCACGTTATTATGACAGTATCCTTATGATGATATCTAAGATATACATGTGTGATATTCATAATGAGGATATCTCACATTATTATGACAGTATCCTTAAGATGATATAACACTAAACAGATATACATGTGTGATATTCATAATGAAGATATTTCACGTTATCTATGATAGTATGATAGTTATCTCTGATAGTATGATAGTTATCTCTTGTTATCTATGACAGTATCCATATGATGATATCTTAGATATACATGTGTGATATTCATATTGAGGATATCTCATGTTATTATGACAGTATCCTTATGGTGATATCTTAGATATACATGTGTGATTTTAATAATGAGGATATCTCACATAATCATGACAGTATCCTTATGATGATATCTTAGATATACATGTGTGATATTCATAATGAGGATATCTTATGTTATTATGACAGTATCCTTATGGTGATATCTTAGATATACATGTGTGATATTCATAACGAGGATATGTCACGTTATCTATGACATTATCCCGCCTCTGGCACATTTTTTGCAATCTGATTGGTCGAGAAGAACTAAATATTATGTTGTATTATTTTACTAACAGGATATTATTTTAATGTCCTGCTTCTACTAAGACGCTTTATGCTTTTGACGTCACCAAAAGCTTTCAAATATGTTGATGTACCATACACAAACCAAAAGCCATCAGCGGGATAAATTCGTAATACAGTGTTTTACAGGGGAGATACAAAAATATATTGGGTCGATGAAAAAGGTTGTATTGGGCGAGGCGAAGGTTGTATTGGGCTCGGCTTCGCCTCGCCCAATACAACTTTTTTCATCGACCCAATATATTTCTGTATCCCCCCTGTAAAACACTGTATAACTAATAGTATCCTTATGATGATATCTTAGATATACATGTGTGATATTCATAATGAGGATATCTCACGTTATCTATGACAGTATCCTTATGATGATATCTTAGATATACATGTGTGATATTCATAATGAGGATATCTCTCGTTATTATGACAGTATCCTTATGATGATATCTTAGATATACATGTGTGATATTCATAATAAGGATATCTCTCATTATATATGACAGTATCCTTATGTTGATATCTTAGATATACATGTGTGATATTCATAATGAGGATATCTCACGTTATCTATGACAGTATCCTTATGATGATATCTTAGATATACATGTGTGATATTCATAATGGTGATATCTCTCGTTATTATGACAGTATCCTTATGATGATATCTTAGATATACACGTGTGATATTCATAATGAGGATATCTCCCGTTATAATGACAGTATCCTTATGATGATATCTTAGATATACATGTGTGATATTAATAATGAGGATATCTCACGTTATCTATGACAGTATCCTTACGATGATATCTTAGATATACATGTGTGATATTCATAATGAGGATATCTCTTGTTATTATGACAGTATCCTTATGATGATATCTTACATATACATGTGTGATATTCATAATGAGGATATCTCACTTTATTATGACAGTATCCTTATGATGATATCTTAGATATACATGTGTGATATTCATAATGAGGATATCTGACGTTATTATGACAGTATCCTTATGATGATATCTTAGATATACATGTTTGATATTCATAATGAGGATATCTGACGTTATCATGACAGTATCCTTATGATGATATCTTAGATATACATGTGTGATATTCATAATGAGGATATCTGACGTTATTATGACAGTATCCTTATGATGATATCTTAGATATACATGTGTGATATTCATAATGAGGATATCTGACGTTATCATGACAGTATCCTTATGATGATATCTTAGATATACACGTGTGATATTCATAATGAGGATATCTCCCGTTATCTATGACAGTATCCTTATGATGATATCTTAGATATACATGTGTGATATTCATAATGAGGATATCTCTCGTTATTATGACAGTATCCTTATGATGATATCTTAGATATACATGTGTGATATTCATAATAAGGATATCTCTCGTTATATATGACAGTATCCTTATGTTGATATCTTAGATATACATGTGTGATATTCATAATGAGGATATCTCACGTTATCTATGACAGTATCCTTATGATGATATCTTAGATATACATGTGTGATATTCATAATGGTGATATCTCTCGTTATTATGACAGTATCCTTATGATGATATCTTAGATATACACGTGTGATATTCATAATGAGGATATCTCCCGTTATAATGACAGTATCCTTATGATGATATCTTAGATATACATGTGTGATATTAATAATGAGGATATCTCACGTTATCTATGACAGTATCCTTACGATGATATCTTAGATATACATGTGTGATATTCATAATGAGGATATCTCTTGTTATTATGACAGTATCCTTATGATGATATCTTACATATACATGTGTGATATTCATAATGAGGATATCTCACTTTATTATGACAGTATCCTTATGATGATATCTTAGATATACATGTGTGATATTCATAATGAGGATATCTGACGTTATTATGACAGTATCCTTATGATGATATCTTAGATATACATGTTTGATATTCATAATGAGGATATCTGACGTTATCATGACAGTATCCTTATGATGATATCTTAGATATACATGTGTGATATTCATAATGAGGATATCTGACGTTATTATGACAGTATCCTTATGATGATATCTTAGATATACATGTGTGATATTCATAATGAGGATATCTGACGTTATCATGACAGTATCCTTATGATGATATCTTAGATATACACGTGTGATATTCATAATGAGGATATCTCCCGTTATAATGACAGTATCCTTATGATGATATCTTAGATATACATGTGTGATATTAATAATGAGGATATCTCATGTTATTATGACAGTATCCTTATGATGATATCTTAGATAAACATGTGTGATATTCATAATGAGGATATCTCACTTTATTATGACAGTATCCTTATGATGATATCTTAGATATACATGTGTGATATTCATAATGAGGATATCTCACGTTATCTATGACAGTATCCATATGATGATATCTTAAATATACATGTGTGATATTCATAATGAGGATATCTCACTTTATTATGACAGTATCCTTATGATGATATCTTAGATATACATGTGGGATATTCATAATGATGATATCTTACGTTATTATGACAGTATCCTTATGATGATATCTTAGATATACATGTGGGATATTCATAATGAGGATATCTCATGTTATTATGACAGTATCCTTATGGTATCTTAGATATACATGTGTGATATTCATAATGAGGATATCTCACGTTATTATGACAGTATCCTTATGATGATATCTTAGATATACATGTGTGATATTCATTATGAGGATATCTCACGTTATTATGACAGTATCCTTATGATGATATCTAAGATATACATGTGTGATATTCATAATGAGGATATCTCACATTATTATGACAGTATCCTTAAGATGATATAACACTAAACAGATATACATGTGTGATATTCATAATGAAGATATTTCACGTTATCTATGATAGTATCCTTATGATGATATCTTAGATATACATGTGTGATATTCATAATGAGGATATCTCACATTGTTATGACAGTGTCCTTATGATGATATCTTAGATATACATGTGTGATATTCATAATGAGGATATCTCACGTTATTATGACAGTATCCTTATGATGATATCTTAGATATACATGTGTGATATTCATTATGAGGATATCTCACGTTATTATGACAGTATCCTTATGATGATATCTAAGATATACATGTGTGATATTCATAATGAGGATATCTCACATTATTATGACAGTATCCTTAAGATGATATAACACTAAACAGATATACATGTGTGATATTCATAATGAAGATATTTCACGTTATCTATGATAGTATGATAGTTATCTCTGATAGTATGATAGTTATCTCTCGTTATCTATGACAGTATCCATATGATGATATCTTAGATATACATGTGTGATATTCATATTGAGGATATCTCATGTTATTATAACAGTATCCTTATGGTGATATCTTAGATATACATGTGTGATATTCATAATGAAGATATTTCACGTTATTATGACAGTATCCTTATGATGATATCTTAGATATACATGTGTGATATTCATAATGAGGATATCTGACGTTATCATGACAGTATCCTTATGATGATATCTTAGATATACATGTGTGATATTCATAATGAGGATATCTTATGTTATTATGACAGTATCCTTATGGTGATATCTTAGATATACATGTGTGATATTCATAACGAGGATATGTCACGTTATCTATGACATTATCCCGCCTCTGGCACATTTTTTGCAATCTGATTGGTCGAGAAGAACTAAATATTATGTTGTATTATTTTACTAACAGGATATTATTTTAATGTCCTGCTTCTACTAAGACGCTTTATGCTTTTGACGTCACCAAAAGCTTTCAAATATGTTGATGTACTATACACAAACCAAAAGCCATCAGCGGGATAAATTCGTAATACAGTGTTTTACAGGGGAGATACAAAAATATATTGGGTCGATGAAAAAGGTTGTATTGGGCGAGGCGAAGGTTGTATTGGGCTCGGCTTCGCCTCGCCCAATACAACTTTTTCATCGACCCAATATATTTCTGTATCCCCCCTGTAAAACACTGTATAACTAATAGTATCCTTATGATGATATCTTAGATATACATGTGTGATATTCATAATGAGGATATCTCTCGTTATTATGACAGTATCCTTATGATGATATCTCAGATATACACGTGTGATATTCATAATGATGATATCTCACGTAATTATGACAGTATCCTTATGATGATATCTTAGATATACATGTGTGATATTCATAATGAGGATATCTCATGTTATTATGACAGTATCCTTATGATGATATCTTAGATATACATGTGTAATATTTATAATGAGGATATCTCACGTTATCTATGGCAGTATCCTTATGATGATATCTTAGATATACATGTGTGATATTCATAATAAGGATATCTCTCATTATATATGACAGTATCCTTATGTTGATATCTTAGATATACACGTGTGATAATCATAATGTATATTATATATGCAATGCATATAAACTATGTTTACTCTATACCATCATTAATGTCCATGCATGATATTCGTAATGTAGATATCTCAGATATCTGATAATACGTACTTCATCTACGGATTTGAAATTGCAGTTCAACGACGAGATCTCTCGCACTTTTATGGGGCGCGGACAGGGGGTACCTCTAAACCCCCCCCCCTTCTGCTCCTTTATTCCCCCCTCTCTTTCACCCTTCCCTCCCTTCTCCCCCTCCCTTTCACCCTTTCCACCTCCTCCTTTTACGGCGATATTTTCAAGATGATATTTTAGATATTACAGTTCTTAATGAGGGTATTTCTAGTATCTCTGATATTTAGTGTGATATTTTAGCTTTTTGTTGGGATAACTCTCGTTTTCACCATTTCGTCGAGAAGGTGTCTCCAGTTATTATCACAGATACCATTTTGTCTGGGGAATACTTATCTTCCATTATGTATCAATATTCAATATTAGATAAAATTCACAAAAATTATGACACACATTTTTATGCAAGTTCGCAATTTTCGTAACATCATCATTTTTAAGGACACAAGATATCTGGGTAATTATAATACTTTATAACATTATGTTATCTCTTGAAGCTACTAGTCTTGCATGTTCTTTTTATTATATCATATGTCTGCAGATTCACAAAAAATAAAGAAAGTGCATTCACATTTCGTCCATACGTTAATACATGGCAGACACCTAATATTAAAGGTTTTTCATCTTCAATTTCATTTTTATTGTGTCTCTCATTGCTATAGTATATTTAGATACGTATACCATTCTCAAATTTGTTGGCACTGATACGTTGTTTTGTAAGAGGACTCCTTTATCTAAGTTTCATATGATAAGTCATTGATACTATTTCATAATTCGTTGATTTTCCTCAAGTTAACAAAATAATTGAATAAACATTTTTCATAAATGACTTTTATTTCTTGAGTATATTGACCTCCCGCTGATAATATTACCGATTGATGGTGCTTTGTACTGATGTTCTGGGTTATACTATTCTAATTGTTTTGTTGCCGGTTGTCTTCATTTCCACTTTCTTGTACATTGTATCTCCAAAGAAAAAAGATACTTTCTGCTCAAGAAAATTCTAAATATCTGTCAATATTGTTTTTAGCCTTTTCTTTAAAAATCATCATTTTTCGTTGAGATAGAGAAATCTTTGAAAAAAAAATGAAAGTAACACTATCTTTTTCATTTCATAAATGTTTTTTTTCGTTGAAATGAGAGAGAGAGAGATTGTTAGAGAGAGAGATTGTTTAAACCCTGAGTCATTTTTAAAAGAGTATCCATTGTAATAACATACTTAGATCATGTTGACACAATTGATAAGCAGATAAGGACACGAAGCGTCACAATGAACGGGACAATCTGTAGGATGTGACTCATATTAGGAAAGATAACTCTTGCAGTCTGCTCACCGCAAACACTCTCACTCGCAAACCACAAATTTAATCAACCTCGCGCGAAGTTTTTATATTGCTTTTTTGTAATATATGGAACATATTTGCAGCATAAACGACAATTTTGTGGTCACGACACCTGAATAAAATGAAAATATTATTAAAGCATATTTACTTGGCCGAGTTGTAAAATACAACTAAAGGTTAAACTCGTGCATTTATGCAGAATTAGTTATTTCCCTTATCAAAAGACAATCTCAAAATGTTTAACCAAGATGTGTTTTTGAAACACTGATCAGTGTCCCTGAAACAGCATTAAGGAACTGTACAAAAATATCATACATGAAGTCGTGGACATTCTTCATATTTATCACAAAGGATCACCATGGCAACAAGCACAACTCTACGAATGATCAAGGACAGTTCTAAGCAATACAGCAAACTGATTGTCCCTGATAGGCTACCTATAATCTTGTCATTTGTAGTCTGTAGGAAAAAAATGCAATTCTCCAATAGTGGTTTTTCTTTATTTACCCATTATATTTTCTTTCAATTTAATAAGTATTCCCAGTCTAACAATAAGATGCCTCTTCTTTGTCCATGACAATATATTTTTTAACGAGAAATTTCACTAAATCTAAAAGCCTTCAAAATCAGTAATTCGGCTTTGGTGATTTAGGTACTTCAGAACCATCGTTCTCTCTATAGCTTCCCCGCTATGCTTCTACAGTCATAACAAAATCTGCGGTCGAGCTTAGACCTACCCGCGGGATGAAATCCAAAATAAATACCGACATTTACATACAAAAACAAATCGGTTACAATAGACATAGTTTTTAATTTGACATTTTGTGGTCATCGACACGGGATAAACAAAATCGTTCTTTGTTTGGGAACATACAACACAGCGGCGGTGAACGTAAGCCAGACTCCCCCTCCCCAGTATCTGTTACTATATGTGCCAGAAGATGTCAGAGTAATTAGTTGGTTACGCTTATTTAAATGACCGTTCACCTTACGATTTAGTGTCAGCAGAGTGCATTATCCCTTTACTTCCTACTAAAAACACAATTTTTTTCAATTTAGACCGATTGTATGCAAGATATCGCATGTTTTCGGAAGCATAAGACTAATTCTGTGGAGGAAACTGTTCCAAAGGGGGGGGGGGGGGGTGTTATGGATTTATCATTTGACCTGTATGTTTCATGGATGGACAGAAAAGTATGCATCCTTGAACATAATATTTCGAACAGTCGAACTTTCGTACATTTCTGTACGTTTTCGAAGGGACAACACTTTCAGTCCATGAATCATGCCGACTTAAGGTAGACATTGAGTCATAGGACTCATATCTCCCGGAAGTTACATCCTTTTCTTCACTATGATTAAATATCCCTTTTATAAAATCGTAAAATTCATTTTACGAATAATTAATTTCCCCGACGTCTTTTCCGATGACAGGTACGAGCGACCGGAAATAAATTTATCAAAATGTTGTGAATAATACTTTTAAACAAAGAAATGTTACCTGAAGAAACAAACAAAGAAATGTTACCTGAAGAAACAAAGAAATGTTACCTTACGATTCGTTATATCAACACTAGTATATTGATAACGTCTCATATTGAGTTACAGGCCAATCATTCTAACGTATATTTGCGTATAAAAACCCAAGTTCTTGTTTGAAATTTTCGGTTTGATCATTGAAATGCAATATTTTTGCCTTTGGTAAAATAGACCAATGGTAATGAATTTAGGTTCCTGTTTACATACAGATACAATTACTTGAACAAGAGTTTGAGATTAGGTAGACCAAAGATTCAAACAGTCCTGAATGCTAAAACTACGTCCCCTTTGGGATCCATACATCAATCAGTACAGTTTCTTTTTTTTTCAAAGAGGTGTACAATAGTACTTTTCAAGTACGAAATTACCTTTCACAGACATTTCGTCTTCCAAGAGAGGTCAACATTCAAATAAAATAATTCCACTAAAACTACTCTGTGAAATCATACAACTGTTTCAATTCTACATGAAATGAAGTGAAAATAGCCATAATAGTATTGCCATAATAGAATTGATAAGTATGATATGTAATGAAATGTAGTACTAGCTAGTATCTGTGATACAGATTGAAGTATTTTTTTCTCAGCCTGTCTGCATTGCTTGTAATCAATTGTAATTTTTGTATCTGTACCACTGATTGTAACAAATAAATATGTTTCAACAAAAAATTTACAAGTCACAAAAGTTATTTGTATTCAAGTTTATTGTTCTTCTTTTGTGTATACAATTACACATTTACACAGCTAGAGCTAATGACCAATCGTAACATCATTGGTCAACAACACAGTTCCATCTAGCCAATCAAATTACACCTAAAACAATAAACCATGACATTCTGTACCATCCTTTTTGATTGGATGAGCTATGAATCCTCAAACATCCTTGGTAAATTCAGACATCACAAGAATTTTTCTCTCTAATAAAAAATGTTTGCACATACTTTGATGTTATGATTATTATATAGGATGAATACTGCAATCTAACAGAATATCACTTACATATGCAATAAAATAAAACTTATATGACACAACATTTCGCACAAGTAACAATTATCGTATCTATACAACTGAAATAAGTGATAGTGCACGGCTTCTAGTTTGGCATATAGAGAGCAAGCTACATCTACACTAAGCTAGCTAGCTACAGTTTTATAGTATCATAGTATACAGGGTGTAGTATAATGGAATAAATAAATACCGTTTTTAGAATTCACTCTCTCTTCAATACAATAAATTTCATTCTATGACAACAACAGGCATAAATATGAATTGATCATGGGATCATATTGAATAATAGTAATAATCATAGTATTGGAATGGGTTTAAAGTGATTTTGATAAAATATGCAAAAAAAAAAAATCCCTATAAAAGTATAAACAAGAAAAAAAAAATCTGAGTATCCTCTTAGCATATACATGTATATTGGTGTCTACCTATTTTCTCTACCTATATACTTTTACCGGGTAATTCTGCTTGCCGAAAATTTTGAACGTAGCTTAGTACTAGTATTACAAAGAAGAAATGTCTAAATAAAGATGAATGCCTCATGCAAAATAGAAATAAAAATCTAGCTTTGCAAAACATTTAGCACATCATGTAAATAAATTTAACATCTAAGCAATTTAGCACACAAATTCTGACGAAGAAAAACTTCATAAAAAAGAAACACGTTCATCATTCACCAATATACAAATCAATCAATATATCTACAGTATCGATCACAGTATAATGTATGACAAGCTTGATCATGTCCGAGGTCCCATAGTTAGTATGTGTGATAATGGCAAATCCTTCTATGAAATTTTAGAAGCTTGTCGAAAAAACCTACCTATACATGACGTCCCCTCAAAATATTTGAAAATCTCTCTATTTTTTAAAATTTCTATTTAAAAAGCTTATGTGATGGTTTTGGAATGAAATCTCAATATTCTCTAAATCCTAACTTTGTGCCTTAAGTAACATATTTATAAATATGTCTGTACACAAAAAGTCCACTAATAGAATAAATAAGTCTCCCTTACGTTGTTCATTTGTCTCTCAGCACTTGGTATATTGCACTTGATTTTACATACATCTCTCATTTCATGAGACCAAAATTCCAACATGGGAAGATAGGGCATAATGTATATGCCCACTATATGTCTATTGTCTATAACAAATAATGACCATGTACACAATGAAACAATGTGTGTATGAGTGTACGTATAAGGTGCACTATGAAATTCTCGGTTCATAACACTTCAATGACAATGTCACATATAACTAAGACTTCCTGACAGACTGAGTGCATTATGAGGTGATTACATGCTGTATCCATAGGGAGGGACCCCACCCCCCATTCCACCTGGGTATGCCCCACCATATGGAGGTTGGGGGGAGGGGGCCTGAGGAGGGGCCATCATAGTGGCTGGTCCAGCAGTCAACATCAGCTGGGGCTCAGCTAGAATGGAAAAGAACATAGTTTAAGCATTGTGAATTTTAAATCATATAGTATTTGTACTTAATTTAGCAGGGTTCATATTTTAGCAAATTTCGCAATTATAACATCAAGACTTTACGCTTGGGGGAAATATTTGTGATATAAACATATCTTCCATTGTAAGGATGCAGCAGGGTTATTTTTGAGTGGGGGGAAATTTTCATGAAATCCATTGAATCGAGGGAAATATGCGAAAATTTCACCCACACGAAAATTTCCACGTTTAGATTAGCTTTTTTTCAATCTTACCAAATACGATGGGTCGTTCCTCAGCTTTCTGCTCCTCTTCGCTCCTTACATTCTCTGCTTGTTCTAACTTATCAACCTGTACGACAATGGATGACACAAAAAATAAAGTTACGGCAAAAAACAATGATGTTACAAATTATAAGAGGCAGGAATACAAAATTTATCAAATTAAGGCCATGTAAAATAAAATCTATGTTTCTCAGACACCGCCGCGCGCTATAATTTGCCGCCGACGAGACGTTTTTATTGCAACTTCAGAAAAAAATATACGCCGTGTCTCATCCTCGATCGTCGATTAAAAACGAAATATCCATTTATTTCATTGAACATGTTTATTGTCCTCAAAAATCGTCAAAACTGTACCCGATGAATAAACACCTTTAAAAGCCCGTATAAATCACGGCGCGTAATATTTACGTTACGGGTAAAGACTTAATTCACGCGTCGTTTAAAGGGAATAGTATAGGATATACTAACAACGTGCCGCGGACACTTGGACGACTGGCTATTCGCGTGTTTAATACATCGAGTATTACATGTATTAAAACGTTCGTATAGTTTTCTTTATTGATCTCCACAGCATATGTAAATACCTATGCCGAAAAATAGCAAGTGTCCATTGTAATACTTCCGAATATATTAATAATGACATTCACGTTGTAAACGCAAGAGAAACGTAGTTAAATACTTTTAAAAATCTATGAATAAAAGAATGTATATTGTACCCGGGTCGTATACATTATTTTATCAGACGGTGGTTAATGCTGAACACTTCATTCGATTTCTAAAGATTCTACTTCATCCAGACTTGACTTCCTAAGATATACGCTATCGGCCAATTTTTTATTTACCATATGAACGGGTCCATCCGAGGAAGTGAGGGCTCGTATTTAATTTGAACTGGGTTTAAACAAGATGTGAGCAATACTCTGGCAGCCGTCGAGTCTCTTACGCGATTCTACTAAATACTCACGGCAATCAAAACATGACATACTTCGTATATCAAATTTTGAATCGATTAGCTTCTTCCATTCACACAGATGAGCTACGACTCATTTCTCAGAAGGAATACATGTACGTTATTTTACTTAAAAAAAATCAACTTATTTACAGGAGAAAGCCATAAATTTTAATGTACATGTACCATTACTTTGACTGACGTTCAAAGACAGTTTTCTATGAAGAAAAACGGGGGGGGGGGGGGGGGGGGGGGGGGGGGGGGGGGGGGGGGGGGGGGGGGGGCAGCATAAATAAGAGAAACAATACATAATATCAAGATCATAGGATTTTTTGCTTTACATGGATAATGGGGGGAGGGGGCAGAACAGACGACTTCTTTGCCTTACATGAATAATAAGAGCACTCTTGATGAAAAAAAAACAAAAAAACAAAAAATAAAAACCCTACCTACCTTGCCAATCTTTTAGACCCAATTATCTGAGAAACATAGAATTTATTTTACATGGCCTAATAGAGTGACTTTTATCATCCTCAACTCTTAAGAAAACGACATGAATCATATGAGCCTGTATGAAATAGAAACAGTTTGCATCATGTGACACAAATGTAATGTAGCTTGGAATGCCGACTCTGTTGCAAATACATGTATGTACATGTATGTTAGGTCTTTTTGTTCCCTTCCTGTTAGGGATGGTATCTGACGTACAGTAATTGTGACGTCATCAAATTCTATGAGAACGAGCATAAAATTCAGGGAAAACATGCTTCAAATACAATGTTTCTATAGAAATTTCATTATGTTATAATGTTGTTTACCGTTACATCATATACCGTCCCAAGTGGGAAGTAACTCTATTTAACGAAAGGACGGGACATCTCACCTTGCTGATGTACTCCCTCACAACCTGTATCATATATGGCATGGCAAAGTCCATAATGTTATGTCTCCATGCTAGCTCTAGGATTACGTCTGGTCGTAGTAAATCATAGCATTGGAACAGACACGCTGCAAAACACTCATGGTACTTCTCCTCCAGGAACCAAGCTATCAAATCCTCCGCTATATCAACATTACGGGATTCACCAGCGTAACACATTGCATCCTGAATGAAATGAAATGAAGCGAGGTAGTAATGTATTGAGAGTAACTTTGGGGGCTTGATTTATGATAAAAAATATTTTTTTTAAAACTTAATCAATCCTAAGCTTAATATTTATGTTGGCATTTCTTTACTTTGTATGATTTTTGCAATACTATTTGTACGTGTCTTACTTGATTTGACAAATTATACTGCATATTTTACATTCAAACTGCTGTGACAATAATTCTTATAATAGTATTAATATTGTTAAAAAAATTGCTCAATTTCTTTTTTCTTTAAGGGGGAGGGGGTATAACATAAATGTCTAGAAAGCCAATTTCACTTTAGCCACACATACCTTGAATAGTTTATCTTTTTTACAAAGGTCAACAGACTGCTTCCACCGATTGTTGCCCTTGTACAGATACGCAGCTATCCTCCTGAACTCGATCAACTCGTGTTTCTCGAGTCGCTGTGCCAGCATGATATTATCAAAGTTATCGTAGCCGTCTATGGAGGCTTGTAGACCCTGATAGTCCTCCTCCTCTATCAGCAAGTTGTTCAATGCCTCGTTTATAGCTTTGTTGTTGTTTTTCTGGACACTACGGAGGTAGGGCTTGACCAGCGGAATCTGGTTGACCTTAGCAAAGAAGTTCACAGCTCGAGTATGGTCTAGACGCGGTGTTAGGACCATTAGTAAATCATTCAAAAGTAACGGTTTGAAGTCTAGGTAGAATTGAATGGCTTTGTAGTACAGCTCTATATTAGCCACTTTTGTGACGATGTCCTTGAACTGACTTTCCTTCCAGGCCTCTGTCGGATGGTTCATCATAGCTATAATGGCGTTATCATATTCCTCGTATTTGTCATACAGGAAAACTAGCTCAGGCCATAGATGGGCTTGCTCAGCGGCACGTAGTACCTGAAGAAAGTGAAAAAAGATTATACAACTAGATCTTTGGTCCTCTGATAGTATTTACACGTATATATCAAAACATTTTGTTCACAATGTATTGCTAAACTATACTACATTGTATGGTCAGATAGCTACTAGAACATTTCTAACTTTCAAATTTTCATAAAATCATAATGTAGAATTGGAGAAAGGTTTGCATAAAATCAGATTCTTTTTAAATTCAATGCGCAATGATTTTTAGTGGAAACGGGGAGTACAAAAAATATTCCCTTACCTTTGGAATGTTAACTCTTGACCAGAACAATTCTAAATGTTCTCTCATTTTGTTTGGCTTGAATTTTGAGTATAAAATTGCTAATTCTGTGAACATGCCCATATGGGCCCTTTCTAAACCTGGAAAAAGATAAAGAAAACAATAAGTAACCAATCAGATGATGACAAATTACAAGTAAATGTAAATACTTATTTTAAGAACCAATTTCTGACTGTCTTTTTATGGCTGTGTTTATATCCTTACAGTGTAAAAAGAGCTAAAATGCATGTACATTGGACAAGTCTATGAAAATTTTATTTTTGGGCTCTTGCTGAGCAAGTCCTTTATGAAATAAAGGCCTTAAATACAGCAGATGTACAAACAAGATACATGTAAATATTTTTATAACACGATCGTATTAGTGTATTATAACATACCTAATGCTGCCTCTAATAAGGTTATAAGTTCCTCGAAGTATCCCCTATCTTGGTAGTAGTTGATTAAATCTTCTAATTCATCAGCGTGTACAACTATATGTAAACCACACATCTGGGCCAAACGGAACTCCTCATTGTTTACACATGCAAAGCACACCTACAAATAAAACACAATACATAAAGATTACAGGATTACAAATCTGGATGTCTGTCACTCTATAAGGTCTACAAAGACAACCTGACAGTCTAACACAGGTTTATATTCAAAGAGTGATTGTTTTCTAAGTACATATAGTACACAACTGAGGTATTGCCACGTCCATTTTTGCCATGCCGTTTGCGTACATAACAATAATTTTATTGGCTAGCCCTTTGAGTACAAAGCGATCATTTTTTTGGCTATTTGATTGCGATTGATGATCATTATGTCACTTATTCGGCAATCCAGTAAATCATAAAATCTGCAGCTTTGAATCCTTGATATACACAATTAGATCAAATGTTACAAACCTCTTTCCATGTTTTAGTGCTGTTAGCTTTTCTAGCACCATCCACGGCTCCCTGGTACTCTCCTAAATGGACTAGAGTGATAGCCAGTCTGGCGTAGTTAGATACATTGTTGTACAGGAGCTTAGCAGCATCATACATCTTATCATCAAAACACCTGTCTGCTACCTGTAACAGAATTAAAATATGTGTAATCTCAGAGTCAAATTTATGTTTACGTCTACTTTTTGTACCTTACAGATTTACAAATGTTCATTCATTTACCTATTTTTTCAGTTTTTCCTTTGTATATTCTTTCATTCTTCTTTTAATCCTCTACAAAAATTCAATTGCAATTGAGAGATAAAATGTTTTGATAGCAAGTCTGCTTGTAATTGGACAAGACATCAACTTATGTCTACAATTGTTAATGTGATGTCTATCATTGTTAACTACAAGTCATAAAGTCCACTTACCTGTGTAATGTTAGCATGGTTAGGACCCGATATAAATTCTTCTAAATCTGCCAGTCTGTTGGTCTTTGCATAGGCATACACTAATTCTGTCTCTATAAATGTTTCCCTCGTCTTCTTTCTTGCCATTTGAAGGAATTTCACTAAATCTTCCCAGCTGTCTATAATTCAAAGACAAAGATATAACACTGATGTTTTTGTTAGCGTTGGGTACAAAATATATGTTACAGCAAATCATGAACTATCATTTTTAAATTTTGAGATTTCATACAATAACATGTATTAAATAGTTTATAGCTTACAGTACCTAGAAGTTGAAAAAATATTGAAATTTGAATTTTAAGATAAATACTAGTAGTATTTCACCAAAACTTACTATTATTACTAGCTACATTAACAACTTCCATATATTGTGTAGGATCATCGGCTTTTATAAAGGAATCTATGGCCTCCTTAACCATTCCCTGATCTAACTGTGCACGTCCTAACTGGCTCCATACGGCCGGATCATTACAACGCTCGGCAAACTCGTACGCTCTGTCTAAGTTGTTCACATTCTCAATCAATACCTGCAATGAAACACGTACACTTATGATTCTTAACCGTTTCCATACAAATGTTTGTCATCTTCTGATGATTCATGAACTTAACTTTGTGAAATCAACTACAAGTTGTCTATGGTCAGAAAAAATTACTTTGTGAAATAAACTACAAGTTGTCTATGGTCAGAAGCAATTACTTTGAATTAAATTCACTTTAGCAAAACTTTGCCTTTTTAATTGCAAACATTTTTTAATGCCTCCAGAATCAAAGATTCGGGGGCATATAGTTTTTGGCCTGTCCGTCTGTTTGTCTGTTTGTCCAAAAAACTTTAACACTGGACATAACTTTTGAATGGGAGGTGATAGGGCTTTTTTTTATAATCAAAGAATCATAATTCAGAGAATCTTTTTGAAATAATACAATATTGCATTAATTATTATTTTTCCAAAACTGACCTGTATAGCTGAAGTGTTGACTTCAAATTTCTTGAAGATAGCAAAAGCCTCTTCAAACAGTTCATTACTGATAGCGATGTTTGCTATATCCGGAGCATCGTAATTATCCAGGCGATTAATATACTCCATTACACGTGTACGGTCAGCTTTGATAGCCGTCAGAATCAACAAGTTCTGTAGATTCCTGAAAACATTTGATAAATCCTTTAAAATATCTTGTAAGACTTATGAAAACTTAGGGAGAACAAAACCTATTCAGAATCTTTTGAAAATGGTACTAATATGTCCTTTAATTTGTTTCAGCTCAAAATTCTTATTCTTGAATCCTTAGTCTCTTGGATCATCTATAAAGTGGGATAGACATTTCTACAAAGAGTGGACAAAAGTCCAGCATCACATCACTTGGCAATATTTTGAAACTCAGTTCATCAAAGAGTTCTAACCATGACTTTGCTCATTTCATCACCATGCAAATAGTTGTCAAATGGTGTCATGTCTGACTTTTGTATTTCAAACCTAGTTATATGAAAACTGTCCATGGCTTCAATGTGTCACAAAAATTCGTTAACAAGTTTCTGTGTATTACCAATTACTGAGACATTTTGTTCTGGCACTACTTCAAATATAACATGAACACTGAGTGATGAGTGGGAAGAAGATAACTAACCTATGCTCACTGAACACTGAGTTATCCAGTACGATCTTCTCCAGTAGTTCTATCAGCTCGTTAGGTAGATCAGCCGTCATGAAGGCTTTGACTGTAACAGAGATATCCTCAGGGTCCTGGGTCTCTGATAATGCCGTTTGTACAACCTAATGGTAAATATGGATAGAGATATGTTGAAAACTTTTAAGGCATGCCAGTAATTTTGAAAATGCTGCCAGGTCGAATAAAGAATTTGGTAGCAAAACTTCAAATTTTTTGCCAGTCCGAATGAAAGGCATCGCTGTGGATACAAACTCATATTAAAGAGAGCGATGAAACTAAAATCTGAAAACAAAAACGTAATAAGGAGAATCATTCACTGGTACTTTCCATCATGGTTTTGTAAACATTTATCTTTTCGTATGGACAATGGTTTGTGGTTCTGTGCCTTTTACATGTGGAGAAACAAACTTTCATAGTTCAAGGTTGGTCGCAAAAGAAGCAATGGTTAATACACAGTGAATGATTCTTCTTGTACAGTAATCCAAAGCATTGCATCACGTAATAAATTCAAATTATCTTTACTACTTATTTTGAAAATGAATGTTAACGTTTATGTATGCACTGACCTGGTCTATCAGCTGTCGTCTGTATTCATTTTCTTCATTAAGAACCTTCGCCCATAGGTCAAGGTCTCTCCTACGTACTAAGTATCTAGCCTCACTCTTAAACAGTGAGTTCTCATTGCAAACCTGGTGTAGATAAAATAGGTAAATTAGTAAATACATTCAGAGATCAAGCAAAACAAAATGTTTATTTTTCTTGTTAACAAATCTTAATTTTTCATTCAAAATTTACAAATGTTCTTTTTTAATAAGATAATAATTCTTATCATGGAAAACATATGCATTTTATCTATAAAACGATTGTAAAATATTTTCTAATAACTGATATCACTTAAGTTATAATGATAAAATTACAAGTTCGAAGTATGTAAAATTGTATGTTTGATTGACTAACTGACCTGTATAAGTTCTTCGTCACATTGACCTCTTTCATAAGCTACACAGGCTAAATGTGGATCTCTCTTCTCGCAGTATTTACCCACCACACGACTGTCGTAAAACTGGTTCTCTCTGTGAAGCAAAATAAATAATGAAATCATAGAAAACTACATTTATAAAAACATTACAAGCACAGGCATGTATTTAATATCCTCAGTCTAAGTTTTAATACATGTATTTCTATACTTGTTATGAAAATTTACCCTTTCAATCATGTGTGAAAACTTATTTTTAACGAAAATTCATGAGTTCACAAAACAATTTTTTTTATGTCTGAAATCAGAAGCTTGTTTATTAGAGGCTTAATCATTGTAATATTTCTAAATTAAGCACTTGTTCCCCGAAAATCATCAGCGTAAATTATATAGATCACATGGCAGCACCATTTCAATGGAACAGAGTTCTGAGAGATTTTTAATTAAACATGGAACATCAATCCAATTACCTTAGGAATCTCTCTGGGTTATTGTTACTATCTATGTAGATTTTGGCCAGTGCATTATGGGTAGCTGGTTCCTGTACACCCTCGTGAACTCTCATCTCTAACCAAGGAAGTAACAGCTTCAACCTGATTGTAACAAAGTATATACAATGTACAATGGTGATTTGTCAATTTCATCAGAAGAAATAAAATCTATGTATAAGTGGTAATCAATTCTTCAAAGCAATTTAAAAAGTTTAATTTCTTTAGTTGATAATTTTTTCTACAATTTAATATTATGCAAAAACTGAACATACGAAATACACAGAAAAGTTATTGTCAAACAATTTACAAGGAAGCAGTAACTAACTATCATAGAAAAGTTTTATTAAGTTTTTTTTTACCTGTTTCTTTTCTCTACTTCTTCTACTAGTTCATCTGTAGAGAATTGGCCTTTGACCACCATGATCAGCTGTTTGATTACGTCTTCACCACAGTCTACATCTAACAGACCACCTATAACTACAGGTAAACGGGCTGGATTCACCTGTAAACACAGAGAAACATATTGTTAAGGTCTATAGTATAAGGAGTTCAATTCTCACTACCTCTTCCTTCTTTACAAATGGTTTCAAGAGTGAATATACAGCAAGAAGAATTGACAAGAGTACAGTTTCAACTCTCATTAAGAAATGTACTTTTTTTTAAATGTTGTAGACAAAAGGAGAATCAATATGAATAAATCGACAAAATTATAGTATCTACTGTATGATTTCTTCGAAACATATACCAATAAAATAGTATATATCTGTCTGTAACCACTTAATCTAGGAGCTTATCAAACACCTATGTCCATATACGACAAAGGGTAATCAATTGACTAACTCCATCATCAAAAATATTTTATCTGAAGCATAGAAATATTGTATAGAACGTTCAAAGTTTGCCTTTACCTTTTGAATGTAGATTTCTATGTATTTCTGTAGATTATTTCTGTATAAGTATAACACGAGGTCATGAACAAAGTCAAATCTGTCACACACTATAATAAGGGGCAGCTGGTCTGTAAGTTTGGCTTCCTGCAAAAAACAAAAATATTATCAAAGCTCTGAAGGAATTGATGGCGAGTTTCGTTTATTCATTTTAGAATGATATCAAACTATTTTATGGGATTTTTAAATATTGTATTAGCAGATAGAACAAATCTATTTTCCAATGTTCGGAAATAAAACATTTATGAACCCAGGGACAGAAATTAATTGGCGGTCGCCCAGTCGCCCATGGCGACCAAATTTTTAGCTGGGCCCCCAAAACATCATGTCCAACTCGCCCATTTGGCGAATGAAAATAAAAATACATAGTCCATATTTAATTAGAAAAAAAAAGGAATTTCTTTCGCTTGTATGTTAGGCCCCATACTTCGTCAATGAAGCTCTTTTAAAATCAGGGGCTTATATTAATACATGTACGTACCTGTTTACATACGCGAAATTTACGTTTTCTCACGTGTCACTGTGCGAAGCCCTCGTTCAAAGTTGCTATTAAGATAATTGGAATTTGGATTACCGCATGTTCTTCGCACGACACAGCCTTATTGCATGTACATGTTTTCGAAAGCATTCGTGTACATGTTTACTGATTCATTGAAAGGTAGCGGTACTTTGCACGGCCGACATCAAAACTAATTTTCTTAATTCATTTATCGAAAATCTTTTTAAAGTCGTTCGCCAAATTTATGCCCAAAATCTCATTTTAACTGATTCAATCCATGCCATAGGGGACGGCATAACGGCGCAAATATATATGTAATGAATGTGCCGACCAGAAACTCACTTTTTACATCTCTCTCTCTGTTGAAGTTTTAAAAATATCTATGCGAGCCGTGTATTGTTCTAGCCCCCCCCCTCTCTCTCTCTCTTTTTCTCTCTCTCATTTTGTCGTTGATAAGTTACGTACATCAATAAGCGTGAAACGTGAGACTGTACAATACTAAAGTGACGTTTTATTCAGTAGAAAACTGTCGGATTAAAAAGACCCCCCCCCCCCCCCCCAAAAAAAATAAAACAAAAACAATAGGCAAGCGTTTGGAATGGGTGTCACAACCCACAGATAGATACTAGCCTTAAATAATATAAACACAGGTCGTACACATACCAGGCACTTTTACGGCCTGTGGAACAGCAGCCAATTTCACGAAAATTCGTAAGTATTTTCTTACGTAAACGTACTTACGTATTTCTTACGAAAATACTTATGACAATTTCACGAACGCGTTCGTAACTCTCTAAGAAAATTCTTAAAATTATTTTCGTAATATTTTTCGTAAGTATTTTTAATGCATAGCAACGGAAGCTTCCTGTGCTCATGCGCATGCGCGATTTGTGGACCTTGGAAATCTTTAATTTAAACATGTTTTATTTCCAATAAATTCAGTTGCGTAGCTACTATGCATGTTGTATGCATGCCTTATCATCCGCAATAAATTTTATTTTTCAATCTCTCGAAAAAGTACATTTGAATTTCATTTAAAAATTAATTCTTGTAATATAGTGATATGTGTCGACCATTTAGCATGGATTTAAAGGGACGGTGTCCCTGAAAATTAATTAATTTTACAAAATTTTGGAATACAAAATCTTTCGTTTCATATGAAAGTATGCATTCTCATTTGTATAAATTCAAATTTTCAGGCGAATCTAATGAGTTAAAGAACATACATTCGCAGTAATAGACCTTTAAAAACGTAATTTTGAATTTGGGGTGCGCAACTCTAATTCATTTCACTGGCGCCACCTACAATGTATTGAGTTTTTACAATAGAGATATGTGGAGATTTCATTATTAAAAAATCGACTAAATTAGGGTCGGTACTGCATATTTTCAAATAAAAGTTTTTATGACTCCTTTTTTCCTCTTTCTAGACCCTTTGGAATAAATTTTACGTTTTCAATATAATTTATTTTCAGGGACACTGTATCTTTAAACCAGACTTGTCAGAATGACAACATAGCTCGCCGGTAGCAACCATATGTAAATTGCAACAACAACAATAAAAAAGGTCTTATCACAAGGAATGCACATGTGAAATATCAAAGCCCTATCACTTACCAATCAAAAAATATGGCCAAGGTTAAAGTTTTTCAAAAGTAGGTCAATCATCTCCAAGGTCAAGGTCACAAGGTCAAAAATTTTGGTATCCATGGAAACGTCTTGTCACAAGGAATACACATGTGAAATATCAAAGCCCTATCACTTACCATTCAAAAAATATGGCCAAGGTTAAAGTTTTTCAAAAGTAGGTCAATCATCTCCAAGGTCAAGGTCACAAGGTCAAAAATTTTGGTATCCATGGAAACGTCTTGTCACAAGGAATACACATGTGAAATATCAAAGCCCTATCACTTACCATTCAAAAAATATGGCCAAGGTTAAAGTTTTTCAAAAGTAGGTCAATCTCCAAGGTCAAGGTCACAAGGTCAAAAATTTTGGTATCCATGGAAAGGTCTTGTCACAAGGAATACACATGTGAAATATCAAAGCCCTATCACTTACCATTCAAAAAATATGGCCAAGGTTAAAGTTTTTCAAAAGTAGGTCAATCTCCAAGGTCAAGGTCACAAGGTCAAAAATTTTGGTATCCATGGAAAGGTCTTGTCACAAGGAATGCACATGTGAAATATGAAAGCCCAATCTGTATTGGTTTAAAAGTTATAAGCAAGGTGAAAGTTTTTGTGCACGCGCACGCCGACGCAGACGCCGACACCGGGGGTATGACAATAGCTCTCCGGACATTCGTCCCGGCGAGGTAAAAATGAGACCTACGTGTACATATTTGATTGACTGGTTTCATAAGGTCATTTTGAAACAAGACATAAAAAGTCATTCTCTCTAAATATGTTGTCTAGATATCATTGACAATATGTATAAACCGACGCCATTTTGTTTCTTATGCTGTACTTAAGAATTTTAGTAAAATAACTTACGAAATTTGCAAGTATTTGAAGGGTTCTTAATGACTTGCGACAACCCTGAGGCAGTCGCAAAGTTACGAACAATTTCAATCGTAGCTTTATACTTACGAACTTTGGTGAAATCGAGGTAAGGAAAATTTTTATACTTACGTATGAAAATCGTTCGTAAGAATTTTCGTGACATTGGCTGCAGATATGCAGATCTATACACCACAGGGGTGAGGTATCATCGCTTGGTCACAAACCCTTTCTTCAATACAAACCCTTCTGTCTATATACATAAAACTTTTTTAATATACCTGTGGACATATAGAAGAAAGGGTACGTTAAAAGGAAAGGGTTTGTGACCAAGCGATGATACCTCACCCCTGTGCTATACATGAAGAAAAAATAAACGTCTGTACTATCAGAATCAGTGCGGATCCACCTTATTATTTAGGAGGGGACATAAATAATTGGCAAGGGGTCTGGGGACCCCTGGACCTGCTGGGGATCTAGGAAGTCCCCAGACCCCTTGCCAATTATTTACTCGAATTTAGCTGTTCAGCGTGTCTGTTCCAGCCCTGGCTCGGTGTTCAGTGAGTCAGGGCATTCTATTTGCGAGATGCGACAGACCAATGCGCTATGAACGCTTGATTGTCTGTGAATTCTAAATTGATTTCTATACCTAGAAGTGTAATGTATGACCGTAACTCCTCGTTAATCGCTTAAACACTCGAACTGCTACGACTTGAACATCAGCGCCTTCCATTTTATTTACATAGTGTCACGTGGTACAGTATAGAGGGCAGTAGGAATTACCGAAAAGACAGCATTTACCGAAAAGACGTGGTATTTCCCGAAAAGACCCCAAATTGCACCGAAAAGACACTTAAATTTCAAAACTAAACACATTTTATGATTGGAAATGTGTTTATAAAATCATCAAAACCAAAAATAAATATATCTGTCTATTCGGTAAATATCACTGTCGTTTCTGTAAATGCTGTCTTTTCGGTAATTCGCAGTATAGCCGATAAACTTATAAGCAATTTCAACACACGTGTACACGAGACAGTTGATGTTTACTGCATCCAGTATCCTTTTTAAGATAATCTCTAACTTTTAGATTTTTTAAACATTATGAAACAACTGTTAAAGCGCGGAATGCAATGTATGCTGTCTTAAATAAATATGGTGAATAATGAGGTCCAGGGTCATCGGGCCACAGGATCGGAGTTGAGAAAAACTGTGAATATACAATTTATACATTTTACGGGCGTGGGGATGTCACGGAAGTGATGTGACGTCATGAAAATCCTGCGATCACTATAGCCGAGATCACTACGTGAAACTCGCCTAATAAAAACTATAGAATAAGTCTGAAAATATTTTGGTCATTGCTTTTCTTAATAGCACCATTTCTAAACAAACTTATTTGACAATTTACTGACCTCTAAGTCTATGCTCCATAATACATTAAAGAAACACAAAATGTAAGTTTACATAAATTCTATATAAAACCTTGAAGTACACATACATGTATATCTACTATCCATTATTGAAGTTTTTGTTCTTTAAAACTTCACTGAAACACTGTCCTTATTTATAGATGATGTACCATAAAAGTTGATAAAACTCAATACAATACATAATATTGTTACACTAACCTTTAGGAAGTTCTTTACACGTTCAGGATCGTACACGTTACTTTCTCTACAAATTCTTTCCACTTCTTTGATTTGTCCAGTTTTGCAGGCCGCCTGAATGTACTTGAAGTGAACGTCTCCGTCCTGACTGAAGTTGACGATAGATCCAAGGAAGTAGAAAAGTCCTGTAAACAAAGTGCAGTTTTAAAATAAGTCTTCAATGATTATTTTAAAAGATGGAATTAAGTGCAAAGAGTACATAGCTTTACATAAGCACTCTACATAGCGATAAAATGACAATACCAGATATTGTGTAAACAAAGAGAAGTCTTTTGTAAAGGAACATGATTAAGTGTATTGATGAAATGAGAAGAATAACATTCTCCAATCAAACAATAAGCTTTTACTACAGTAATACCTACCTTCAAAGCTTTTGAATGATTCAAATATTTCTATAAGAGCTTGTGTTCCTAGTTGTTCATGATATTTTGATGCTATTTGTACACAGACTTGTAGATTCTGACGGATGTTTGCCTGTAACATGGCCTTGATACATTCCAGGGAGTCGTCCACGGACAGCGAGCCAAAGTAGGTCACTAACCACTGTAAAACATCAACAGATTATATGTTAACCATCTACAAGCATTATACTTTTTCACTTACATTTTTGCACAAATACTTCAGATTACATGAGATTCGGAGGTTACATAGGGCAGTACATGTATTTACATGCATCCATCAATGTATTACATGTATATTGTGAATATGTACATTCAACATATGAAAATATTTCTTTCTGCATAGGGTTCTAGTGAATTTAATATTGTATTGAGTCTTTGCGGAAAACAGAGAGTTATTTCCCATTTGAGACGGTATCTAACGTAAAACAAAGATGACCTCATGAAAATGATAAAGTCGATTTTATACCGTCATTTCCCAGAGTTTTAGGACTGTTTCCATAGAATTTGATGACATCACATTTAGTCTAAGTTAGAACCGTCCCAAACGGGAAGTAACTCTGGTTTGCGAAATTCCCTAACATGATAGATATGAAAAGAAATTGTGACAAAAAAGAGAAAATTGCAGTGAATCAAGTGTCTCAATGGAAAATTTGAATAATTTACATTACAGTTATAAACTTTAACTTTAAAAGGCAGGATTGTACTGGTCAGTGGAAAATTTCATCCATGCTGAAAAACCTACCTCAGGATTAAGTAGGTGTGTATGTACAACAGCTCTCTTGATGTCGTACAGATCTGTGTAGTGTTCTAACGCCTGTTAAGTAAAGATAATATAGGAATATCAATAAAATCAAGGCAAATTATCAAGGATTTAATTTTTCAGATTTTAGTTTCCCATCTAAAACCGAAGTCTTTTTAACCAACTCAATATACATGTAAATTGTAGCCTCAAAATGTAAGTTGTCAAAAGTTTAAGAGATTGTTGAAAGAAAAACATGTACATGTATATCTGTATCATAAAATGAAACACTAATTTCATGATGAAATTAATAACGAATTAAGAAAACTATGACATAAAATCAAGGATCAATTGATTGAACAGTAAAGTATATAATACCAACCCTTTGTAAGAGTCCAGCTTTCTCACAGAGCTGAGCGATGTGTGCTCTATCATAGTGTGTGAACATCTGATTTCCAAGGATAGCGTCAGCCACCTGTGGTGCCGACATGAGGTTCATCTCTAGTAGGCGTGTCTGTAACGGACCCTCCGAGGGGCGGTTATTCTTCAGGGCATCTAGCAAGAAGGATGTGCACTGCTGTACTAGGTTTAACTCCATAAATACATCAACTATCTGCAAGTTATATGAAGAAAATTTTGTAAATCTAATGCTACATTGTAATTCAGTTGGCCAAGAGGTTAGTATTATAAACCTTTGAAGAGAACATAAGAAGAATAAGAAGTGAGATTGTTCAAAGCCTATACATTGGTTCAATTACATATACCTGTATATTACATATAATGGAGTTTGTTAGCCTTATGTGTTATAGAACTGAATTTTGGGGAAATAGGTGACAAGATCAGAGATCTTCACATGCTCATGAAAACACAATGGTTTAGTGTAATTCTGTTCAAACATGATATGACATTATACATGAATATGCATTTCTAGTTCATTGTTAAATGAGTAGAATTCCTTCATTCCTTGTTTTAGTTTCCTTTCAATAGATAAAATTGTCTGATAAAATTTGCTGAGATAAGTGATTTTTTTGTTGTTCTTGTATCAATATATCTTACAACTTTTATCTATAATTTGATATATTCTGATTAGAATGTGCGTAGTAGAATGATAACAAAGGTCATCAACCTTTATCACTTACTACATATGCGTATATACATGTATTTACATATTTCATTCAGGAACAAGCTATATATAGATTCTGTCTGGTTATCCAGTACAAGGTATTACTTATCATAATATTATCAATTTGTATAAAATACACAGAAGTATGTGATCCCGTGCAGATATACACATGATCCGTGTCTATTGGAGGAGTAAAATTTGCATTAAGCCCTGTATACATGTATGTACCATCAATATTTTGGACTGTTTTATCTCCCCAAGGTCAAAACTGAGAACTTGGAAGAAGTACATATACATGTTCATATAGAATTCTGTATCTCCAAAGGCAAAAAATTAACACAATATGTAGTAAGTTCTTAACTGCCTTTTCATCTTCATTGAATCCATGAAATGTAATGGGAATTGGTATGAAAAGGTTTGCGCCATTTTCATAAAATCTGCAATGCTGTCAATAACTTATTAGATTTTCATATAGAGGATTTAGGCAATTTCAAACAAGTTTCACCACACCAATCATATAGCCCTGTTTTAATACAATAAAGTCAAATGTAAAACATTAATTTTACCTGGTTGAGATCTGCCAGTGGTTCATCATCCTGAACCAGTTTCTGGGCGAACGACGTTCCTTGTTCTGGGTTCATTCTCATCAGGCTCCTCAGGAGGAAGATGTAATCAGGCGTGTAGCCGGTCTTCTTGGCGTATAGAACGATCTTGTCAAACTGTCCCGTCTCCGCAAAACACTGAATGACCTGTAAATACAAAGTCAGAGACAGTCAGTGGGATAATGATACATTCTTAGTATACTAATCTAGTTCTATCAACTAAATTCAACTTCAATGAAATTCCATTCAAATGCAATAGCAATGCAATTCAAATATTTGAAAGAAAATGTGTTATTATGCAGCTTGAATCATTGAGATGTTATATTTGATGGTTAACTATGTTATATACTCTTTTCAAAGTCGAAAATGCAATTTAGAGGCCCAAATGTGCCGAAAATAATTTGAGATATGAGACATTTTAAAGAACTATTAAACAACCTTCTATTACGTACAATCAAGTTCTGGTTTACCCAAGCATACAGTGTTGAAGTATGGTGTACATTTACTTACTTTCTGTGGTACTTGGGCATACAGTGTTGAAGTATGGTGTACATTTACTTACTTTCTGTGGTACTTGGGCTCTGAGGTATACAGACAGAGCTAATTGTGGATCTACTGCTTTCACTAGGTCTCCTAATTCCTCACTGGCTTGGAGCTGTAGAATAAACAAGGTACAAACGTGATTATTAATTGAGCATATATATCACCATTGTAGCATATGAGAAGAACAAGTTGGTTGTCAAATTCTTTGACAGAAGTTTCCTAAATTTTCTTTCATTTTCTGGTGTACAGTATATCAATTTTTGAGAACATTCACACAAAGAACAAATTTCAAATTATCAAGAAACTGTCCACTAAAATTTGACGCTTTTTTGGTATCACTGAAGCTATTAGTATTATACTGTATGTACATTGTATTTCACAATCCCCAAAATCTCCTACTGAGTTTCCAGTATTCCAAACAAAGGGAAAGAACCTGAAATACTTCGAAAAAGTGGTACTTGGAAAAGTGATGTTTTCTTTACATGCAACAAATAACAAACAGGAAATGGAATTACATTTCCTCTCCACTTCTCATCTTCATTATGATACGTGTCATTATTCTATGACAGAGTGGACCGTAGTACTTTACCTTATCTTCTTTGAGCCATTTTTCCAGTAGTTGTTTCCTACCAGACTGTAACACAGGACGACACAGTTCTAATGACTCGTACTTGTTCAGACTGCCTTTGTCTAGGAGGATACCAAAGTACTGTAGTAATGGAGAGGTCTGACCCTGGGCTGACGGTAATTGTTGGAATCTCTGTATGGTCTGTGGGGTTCTCAGGATTCCCTAACAAAAATAACATAACAATCACTGTATGAACTCTGCACAAAGATTACCAAGAAATTCCAATGTTTGCATTAACCATTCCATATGTAGATGTTTTCTTCTGAAATTCACTATATTCTAAAATGTGTCACAACACACAAGGCCTGTTATGAATTGCATGTACATTGTGAAAATAATATATTCTGAATCCACAGATCTTAGAAATATACTTGTATAAGGGCATCTGAAATCCTGACAAATCAGCATTCATCAAAGACACCAAATATTTCCTACGACTTCTCTATACTATTACTGCTGCAACTTTTTTTTAAGATTAGCATGAAAAATTCAATTCTAGATAATGTAAGTAATCCTTCTTATTCAGTCAAGCATTTCAGAGATACATATCCTAACACTAAATTTAAATCCAGCTCATCATCAAATTTTTGAGAGTTGGTTGCCTGTCTTTGAAAACATAAACACTATATTTCTCTCTATCGACATGAAGTATCTGTATAAACAAACCTTAGGTGCACTAGCAGCTACTTTGGCTGCCTCTGTGTAGTTTCCACTCTGAAACAAGTTGTTAAATTTCCTGACAAAGAGGTCCTCGGCCCCGGGTAGGTTGGCACGAGAGGCTATTTTTAGGGCTAGGTCAGGATTTTGCAGGTTGTTGGTGATGTATTGTACTATGTTGTCTTCCTCTACACTCACAGACAATACCTGAAAAAAAACCACCAAAATTACCATTTACAACCTTCTTTTTTTCAAGGACATTTTTTAAGTAAAGAATCCATCAAATTAAAATATGGAAATCAAATAATCATGCTGGAGTATCAATAAATCAATTTTGGGGTTTTTTCCTTAAGAAATTAAACTAAATTTTGATTCTCATAAAACTTTCTGAACACAAATCATTCATACCTGTCCTTTACGATTTACACCGATGATGCCAGAAGTAGCCTCATGAGGGGCAGTTACAAATATGGTGTCGCCACTTATCCTGTTCATGTATATACACGTGCCTGTTTCTAGGTCGTACATGTGTAGATAGCCGTATTTTGTAATCATAAACACCACATTGTGTTTTGGACTGACCTAGAGAAAATACAAAGGACATCTTAATTACATGAGTTCAACATAATTTGTATATTACATATCTCACACATAAAGCATATTTATATCAAAATTGTGAAAAGTAAATGCTACACTACTGAAAAATATGGCATGCCAATGAAAACATCCTTGTGTCATCAATATGACAAAAGATGAATATATCATTCCTAATTATATGTATCTGATTATCAAAATTCCTATATCAATTAGGGATTTTTCATACCTGCATGGCTACAGGGAAGTCATTCTGTGCCTCAGGAGGGAAGAAAACATCGACGTTTTTCTTTGCGAACGGAGTATTTCCTTGTGGTGCTTGACCAACCTCTATCACATGTAGCTACAAAAGAAATTCATGTATGAAGACAACAAAAACTATGCACAAAATGCCGGGGTATATCAAAATCATATTTTTTTTTCAATTTTCAGATATACCAGTCAACAAAGCAGGGATTTTTTTAGGGTCTGTAGGGGGCCGAAATTCGGCCCCATTCCCAACGCCAAAAAGTTGTACTTTTTCCCAATTTTAGACCTAAAAATTCCCAATTTAATCTTTTCTCCAAAATGAGAAATTCATTTCCAATTTACATATCATTAACTGAAAGGAAAGCGAAAGTAGAACAAACATTTTGTGTTAGTTTAACTCTAGGAGGGATTAAAAATATTGACAATTGATTTGATAAGGGATAATATTGCATGAATATATCTTTTTGTTGTTTGAAATTTATTTCCCAATTTAGGTTGAAATGTTGCAAAAATTCCCAATTTCATCGGCCCAGGCCCCTGACATCAGGGGCTAGAAAAAACCCTGCAAAGACTTTATGGTATATCTAATAATTTAGAATCATTTATGTATACATATGTACCACTGGTACATACTTTGCCTCCCTGAGCACCTCTAACGGCAAAAGTGAAGAGAGTTGATGGGTTAGCGTTTCCATCTAGTTTCATCGTGGCGAACGCTGCAGCGTGACCTTCTATTGGCTGACTGACCTTACGCTCCACAGAGTAAAGCTGCATGGCACCTACCACACGATTTTGCTGTAAAACAATAAAGCATCGGTTATTCAGGTGTTGAATGGATGTATATACATGTACATGTAGTGTATTTACCATAACAAAGCAGTGTAAATATTACATTTGATAATTTATTTTCTTTGTACATGTATCCACAAGTTAATACCTAATAATGAAGTTTAATTTATCTTTTTCATTTTTTTTTTTGTAATAAGTGGGATGGATATAAGCTAGGGCTACATGATTTGGGTTAGTTAGGGACAGATGTGCACAATATGACTGAAAACAAAATCCACCTTAGATCCTCATACTCTTTCCTTGATACTTTCCTGCAGATCTCCCAGATTAAGCATGTTTCTAATATCTAGTCTACTTCTACCATTAAAATAACCCATTTAAATAATAAAATAAGTTGGTAAATATACAAAGTTAGTAGAATCCAAAGTTTGGTCTCACTACCTTTAAGCGGAGACTGACATGCTATTTGACATGCCAGATGCATGTTTCCATTGTAAATTACCTTTATCATGTTTATACAGATCCATTATAAAAATACCTGAAGTGTCTTTTGGAATAGGTTGGACATTTCTTTATTATTTTTAGGAAGAGGTATATCATCAAGAGAGAAATGGATAGTTTAACATGTATGTACAAAGACTTTGAAGGTCTAATATATTGATTATTGCTTTCAAGGGTCAAGGACACTCTTTGGTTACCATGGTATCATGGTAACCGAGGGTTATGGCACACATGCATCATGTTGCCATGGATACTTACTCCCCCTCCTTCTGTCCCCGTCTGAAAGGTCAAAATTCTATAAAATTCTCAATTCTCCATTTCTGACCACACACATTTTAACTTTTGCTACATTTCAATCGGTAAAATTTCAGATTTTTTTCATATTTCAAATAGTTGTCAAAGGATTTGTTAAAGTAACATGCCATACATGTAGATATTATTTTGCTACCATTTCAAAGTACAGTGTTAGTGATGAATTCATTAGTTAGTTAGATTGATCATTTTAATGCTAATCTGTTAGTAAATTGAATTGCTGAATTTCAAAGGTCACTGATTATCTGTACTTTTAAAAGTTAATCTACCATAGATTTTATTTACCTGAGCTGAAATTCCAATGAGTAGAAGCCACTGTTGTTTAGCATCTGTTCTATAGTTGATAATCTGACAACCAGCCAAGTTAGAATGGCGATCAAACATCTTCTGTGGCTGAGAGTCACCTGTAAATATACATTAAACCTTAAAGGTGATATTACTCAACTCTCAAATACAATATGATTGTACCTGTATGGTTTAAAACAAATGTTTTGTCTTCAAATTCATACCATCATTTAAGGACAGATACATTTACAGCATGGACCAGAAATACCCTTTTCGGGTACTAAACCCTCATCAGTGATCCTCAGTCTAATCAATGAAATATGGCCAAACACTGTGAAAGTTATGTCCAAACAAATAGATATAGCTCAAAAACTCTCAAATTACTTGGAGTCTTATGCATACATTATGTCTAAATAAGTACTACAACTTCACTTATTTTGTACAGTTCATATTCTGTCAGTACTTCAAATGTCAACATAAGACTACCTCACACCATACCTTCCATACTCCAATGGTAAACGTAAGCATCTGTAACTATGGCGATGGTGTTAACGGAAATCCACCTCCAGAATGTAACCTCCTCTGTCATTGTGTGGGACTTCATCTTGCTCTTCATCTCAATATTAAATATCTGCAGAGTTTTACCCGCTGAAATGAAGAAAATATTATTTATTCACTATGTCTAAAGGGGGATGACAGCAAGTAAAGTTGGATAGATCATCTGTGTAACAAACTGTACACATAGAAAACTCTATACCAGAAACTTCTTCGTCAATCATTACATGGTAAATTTAATTTACGTTAAATTTTTCATCAGAAATTTGGATAAACATAAATCAATTCACTCTGTTAATACCTTTGAGTGCAATGACTTTGCTGGTAGGGTTCATGATGGCAGAGTCTGCAGAAATAGGCCTCCTGATTGGGTTAGAGCTGTCGTTAAGGTCGATGATGACCACTTGAGCCGTGTCTCCCACTGTCTCCCGTATACAAATGTATTTGTCAGACTCCATTGTGAGGGTACTAAACCCGATGTTAGCCGCACTGATACCCACATTCTGAAGCTGTAATCATAGGATGAATAAATTATATGAATGTGTAATAAGTTACATGGAAATAATCTATCAACAAAATGAATTCCTAAAAGTGACCTACATTTTATCGTAAGATTTTCTTAAGAATTCCTAAAATGCAGAGTTGGCTTCTTCATAAACGATTGACGATAAAGTTCACTCAGATCACTTGTGTGACGTTTTATCCACTCAAGACAAAAGAATGACGTCATACCGCTCTAAACCATGGCATTCACTGCTGTGCTATAACATTTCATTGTTTTGAGTGGATAAATACCTTACTAAGAGATAAAAGTGATTCAAGAGAACCTTATTGTAAAAGAATAAAATATATCAGGTACCACTACAAGGTACTTTAAGCATAGGGTGGGGGAGGTGACTTATAGTCCTAACTATCATTGGGTGTGAAACAAGTAATTATGACATTGACAAGAGTTATGCTAGTCACTAGATTTAGATTTCCTCGTCATTTTGCAAATGATGACACATGGATCACCCCCAACTGCTCCTGCCGTTTGCTGTACTGTTAGAAATGTTTCCAAATATCATATGTGGGGTGTTTTTTTCTATTTTTTGTTGATGCTTCAGAAAATAACAATTACCATAATCTTTCATTACATGTTTTAACGATTAACCAATAGCCATCAAATATTAATTAATCAAGATAAAATTCACACAACTCACAAGGAAATTGCTGTTATAGAAACAGTGATTTCAGTGTATTATCTATACATTAACCATGATTAACTGATAATAGCGTCTTATCTTAGAATACCACTGCTATGACTGAGTATTGATTGATGAAGTTGTAGGGACTATATATATTATACCAATGTATTCACAATGGGAATCTGAGGTAATATTGAGCAGTGGAGGAATAAATCAATGAACAGTAAAGATAACTCTTCAAGGCTACTAATTAAATGGTCATGGTCAGATACTGAATTAAATCTACCATAAAATCATACTTTTTCATAGAGAAATCACACATCGAATGATTATTAAATCTACCATAAAATCATAAAGAAATTAAAAGATACAACATGTAATGGAAACACACATTGAATGATTCATCACTCAAATGTACATATTAATTATTAATTCTACAGGCCTAGGAAAACAGATTGCTAATATTTTATATAGAATTGGTACGATATAGCCTAATGTAGCATTCTGCTTACAAGGTCAAGGTCAAACCTCAAGGTTAATCCTGAAATAAGGTCAACTTATCATTATCAATGTCTATCTCCTTCACAAGTTTCATGTGATACATGTACATTGTACTTCTAATGGTAAAGCTTCAGAAGTCTGATTCTAAATTAGTTATACATGTATCAATATCAAAGCCAATCAGCAAGGTCAACTCAAGGTCAAAAACTGATGTAAAATGTCTACTTTTCAAATTCTATCTCCATGCAAAATTTGATGTTTAACTACCTATTAATAATTATGTTAATCTATCATAATAATAACTGTATTCATACAAACGAGTCTAATTCAAAATTATGTCCTCAAAGTCAAGGTCAAATGGTTTAACCTCAAGGTTCAAGTAAAAACATAAGATACATGTAAGTCTGATCATTATATTATACAGGTACTCCATAATAAGGTTTGATATGAGTAAATACAACAGAGATTAAAGAGTAATACAACAGAGATTAAAGAGTAACACAAAATTACATTTTCAAGGTCAAATCTCAAGGTTAAGTATGATATCAATATTCAACTTATCATGCTAACCGAGTATCAAGTTACATCCATTTCATTTCAAGTTTTAATGCAATATGTGTAATATACGTGTACAAATATTTTCTATATATCACCAGCATTCAAATTAAAAACATTTTAAAGTAAATTGAACAAATAATTCAGTGTTTATTTTCAGTGCAATGGGAATGGGTATCGGGAAAAAATACATCATTTAAAACTGCATAATAGTTTGAGAAAGTATTGGACACCTCTGTGTAAAATCAAGTATTCTCCTTGATGCTTTCATATCTATCAAATTAAGATAAATTTACTACTGATAAATCTGCCTTTAACTATAAAAACTCTGCATAATTTCAAGGTTTTACAGGAAAATTTGTAATGTCGGTAATTATGAATTGGGAATTTATTGTTCCAAACCAATGGGAATAAGATACTATCTTACATTCATTGGGAATGGGTTCTTATAACAGACCTAAAATGATTAGAAATTAAACGCTGTGATCAAATCAAATTTTTCTGATAGCATCTTTTTCTACGGCTTTATTTAGATGTTGATCCTTGGTATGGTCACATAGGGTTTAGTGACTTAATCTTCTTAATTCCGATCCATTATTCCTCTCCCTAGTGACTAGTCTCTGAACCTATTTGAAAACCCAATTTGATGCTGTACCAGTAGCAGTGATATTCACCTAATGAAAGCCTTTGGAAACAGGAACCATCCAAGCAGTAAATAATAATAAGTAATACTTCTCCTTCGTAGTGATTCTGATTGCTTCAACTTTCTGAAACTTACATCACATTTTGTGTTTGTGCAGGCTAGAATAAAAAGATATTTGTGATACTAGCTTATATGCAACTGCATGCATACACTACCACAAGCGGAGGGGAGTAAAGGGTTGGGAATTTTTTCTTTCCTAGTCTATGGCAAGTCATGTTGAAGTGTGAAAGAATTCTTACAGGGCAACCTGTGTCAGTGTGTGTGTGGTGAGTAATGAAACAATATATAGAAATCTATTTTTACAAATGACAGAGGAATGGGAAAGACTTAGAGTAAGGGAAAATTGTGAAAAGCCTAAAGGCAAATTCTTTAGTGAAAAAAAACCTTATTGTTTCGTTTACATGCTTTATACAATGCCTTACTTTCACTTATGAAAGTACTTGTTGGTTGACAGTAAAATTATTTTTTTGCATAGGTAATGTTGGTTTCCGGTTTACCGTGATACACACCCCCTACTTTCGTCCTTCATTGCTGAATATCTGAACAGTATTACAATAGTAAGATCAGAAAGACCTGATGCAAGTTCTTGATGTACTAAATTCCTTGATAAAATGAACATATCGTACAAATACACATTACAAATACACTGTATGTGAGGGGCGTGTTTAGATCAACCGACGTGTCGCCGGTAGGAGACCGAAAACATACACACCTGCAAGTGCTCCTGGAACCGAATAGGGAGCAACTGTGACATCGTCTGCTTCCTTTATCCCCAGATGATTCCTTTTTTTGTGTTGCAACGAAAATAGGAGAAATATTAATACATAAACCAGCGATCTTTCGCTGACCGTCCTATCTGTGTAATAAAAATGGCGACCACCGGAGTGAGTGTAAGCGATGTAGGACAAATATCCCTACGCGTAATTTTGAAATAACTAATTGCATGAATAGATTTCACTTATTTACTTCTCTTTCTTTGGAAATATGATGATTTAATTCTAGATTTGTTTACCAATGTCATCACAACAACTTTAAGAAGGAAAATAGTCTTTAAGTTCAGCACTATTTTCTGTTTACGTCAACGAGGGGGAGTTCACATAAATTTCATTCATTGTTTTCACTTCCGTGTCAAAGTAAAGGTCAAGAATCACATGATTTCTTTCGAAGGTGGAGCTTGTTTTCAGTTTGACGTCATCATTACAGGGCAGAGTGTCAACGTACGCCCTCGGGACAAAATTTACTTGGAAATAAACAATACACTTTGCAATAGAGAATGTAAATTATATTTGTAGACTAACACCCAGAACGAGGTGCCTGTTTTACAAAAAAAAAAATGTAAGAAAATAGTCGTTCGCCTGCTTTACCGAGGATATGATCCTAAAGTCATCACAAAAACACTGGACATGACCAATCAGTGTATTTCCCAACGTTGCACACTATCAACCGTGATGACGGGACTCCATGATGAGCCTTGTTGAAATCTCATAAGAGAAGATTTGGTCTTGATTTTCTGTCCCATCTGAAAGTCGGTCAGACTTCTCAGGTGATTGATCTTGAGCTTGCTTCAGCCAGCAGAACACAGACTGTTATGCGCATGCCATAGAATTTTTAGATCCATTTACGGGTCCCTGTAAAGTGCGAAACGAAACAAAAACGAAACGAAACAAATCGAAACGAAACGAAACAAATCGAAATGAAACGAAACAGATCGAAACGAAACGAAACAAATCGAAACGAAACGAAACAGATCGAAACGAAACGAAACAAAACATAAAACTTAAAGAATATGAGAAAAAGAGGAAAAATCGCAGAGAACGAATATTTAAAGACAAGATGAGCATGTAATATTGCCTAAATCCAAGAGTTCTACATTTGTAATTAGTGCCGAGAGGGTTTCTTGAAAGAGTCAAAGTTGACAATTAAAAAAGCCAACGTCAAATGCCATTCATGTATTTAAGAGGAATAATTGAGAGGAGATAGAAAACCACACTATGACACCGTAATGAGATTTCAGGGAAAAAATCTTATCCTTTTTCAAACGAAATGTGCCCCCCCCCCCCAGTATTTGTTCTCATTTTTCTGATAAAGTTTTCAAATACACATAACGGAACAGTTCCATTTCCTTTGTACTAGACTCTTCCCTTAGAAATATTATTTTTTTCTGGCTATGACGAGAATATTCATCCCTTTCACTTTCCATTAAGCCTTTAAAATGCAATTGTGCTATGTACCGTATACATTATGTTTTAGTCGTCAAATTTGACCCTTTAAAAATTCCTCCAGCCACAAGAACTAATGGCTGAAGGCATTAATATATGCATACATGACATCCGTGATACTTTTCTGCATTTACATCAATTTTTCTCAAGTTCTTTAAGATTTATGTTTTGTTTCGTTTCGATCTGTTTCGTTTCGTTTTGTTTCGTTTCGATTTGTTTCGTTTCGATCCGTTTCGTTTCGTTTTTGTTTCGTTTCGCACTTTACAGGGACCCTCCATTTACATAGAATCTGTTGCCCTGTTTACACGACGGGTTTAATGCGCATTAAATCGAATTTAATGCGCATTAGATTTTAGCTGCGTTCACACGAGGAATCTAATGCGCATTAGTTTAATTCGCATTAGATTTAATGCGCATTAGATTTTGCCGTGTGAACGCAAAGCGAATCTAATTCGCATTAAATCTGGCGCATGCGTATATCATTTACTAGAATTCTACAGTACATTTCCATCATAACTGGGCACTTTTAATCACCCTTGGACCTCGAAACATACAATAAGAGGTAAAAATATTGATTTTATTCACAATGAACCCTCCAAGTAACTGTACTGCGTCTCTTAACTTACGTAGAGTAACATTATATTATGACGTCATGCAATGCATGCATAAGCCAAACTTATGAAGAGGTAAATTATTATGAGCAAAACAACATACAGGCATGCATTCGACCCTTTTACTATCTAATGCCCTGTTTACACGACGGGTTTAATGCGCATTAAATCGAATTTAATGCGCATTAGATTTTAGCTGTGTTCACACGGAGAATCTAATGCGCATTAGTTTAATTCGCATTAGATTTAATGCGCATAAGATTTTGCCGTGTGAACGCAAAGCGAATCTAATTCGCATTAAATCTGGCGCATGCGTATACGATTTACTAGAATTCTACAGTACATTTCCATCATAACTGGGCACTTTTAATCATCCTTGGACCTCGAAACATAGAATAAGGGGCAACGATACTTGATTTCATTCACTTAAGTAATGACTGTCTTACTTTGGGTGTTCATGGTAGTATAATTCTGGTTGGTCACGTGCAAATTCCGTGAATCGCGAAGCGATTCTCGGAAAATTTGCACGTGTCCAACCAGAATTATACTACTATGAACACCCAAAGTAAGACAGTCATTACTTATATTTCCATTTGTACTAAATATCAGACTATCCGTTTAGCATTAATAATGAGTCCATTGCATGTTATAACGTTAAAAGTATCTGAACGTTGGTAAATTCTCCGTACTTTCAAAACTAAAGCGTGACGTCATAGAAGGCAACCAGAATTATAGTTTATAAATCCGTTTGCCTAACGGACGCTTAACATGGGGATTCCTCTGTAATGGAAATATTTAAGAAATGACTGTCTTACTTTGGGTGTTCATGGTAGTATAATTCTGGTTGGTCACGTGCAAATTCCGTGAATCGCGAAGCGATTCTCGGAAAATTTGCACGTGTCCAACCAGAATTATACTACCATGAACACCCAAAGTAAGACAGTCATTACTTATATTTCCATTTGTACTAAATATCAGACACCCCGTTTAGCATTAATAATGAGCCTATTGCATGTTATAACGTCAAAAGTATCTGAACGTTGGTAAATTCTCCGTACTTTCAAAACTAAAGCGTGACGTCATAGTAGGCAACCAGAATTATAGTTTATAAATCCGCTTGCCTAACGGGCGCTTAACATGGGGATTCCTCTGCAATGGAAATATAATGTCAATGAACACTCTAAGTACTGCGTCTCTTTACTTGCGTAGATTGACATTATATTATGACGTCATTTTATCTCACAATGACGTCATGCAATGCATGCATAAGCCCAACTTACGCAACTTGCACTCAAGGATACGCCGTAATTATGAGCAAAACAATGTACAGGCATGCATACGACATATAAACATTATGTATATTTTATATACGTTCCTGTCAAAAGTAACTGTCTGATGACCGTCGGTTTCAAGGACAGTGCGTATAATAACCACACACACAAAAAGCCCGGTAGTCGGAGACAATGGACACGCACACACACCAAAAGAAGCCTAAAGAAACAAAAGGCAACCGTAATTGAACCAATGTGCACCCCGTGTCGACTTTTGACGACCACCTGCTATATCCATCATTGTGTACATGTAGTTATCCGGATTTCTTGCACAACCGCCTACTTATAAATCTGGGCCCGGCACCATAAACTAAGAATCGACCATCATCATCATCGATCATCATCATCACAATCGCCGTCGTCGTCATCATCATCATCATCATCATCATGGCCATGGAATTTCTTTCTTAAAAATGTCACACGAATCGAGCTTGTATGAAAGACGCTTTTTCACCAGAGCAGTCTGTGTAATATGAGTTTGTCATGCAATCCTACTAAATAAAACTGTACATGGAACTACTCTAGCATATGGCAATTTTTTCCCCTAGAGAAACCAAACATAGGTAATCACAGATTACGAAGCTCATCTCGTGGCAGTGGAGCACAGCTGGTTCACGTTGGAATACCGGTAATTTGTAGGAAAAAGTTATCTGCCAGTACACAGAAACGTTTTGTGACGTGTATCTTTAGGGACCTTTATACGCTAGGCAGTGGTGTAGCTACCATGCATGCTTGTATGCTAAAGCATCCACTTTAACTCAGTTCAAAATTTCTAAATTTTGTACCAATATTCCTCTCTTCATAGGCTATGTTGTTTTTTCCGATCTGCCGAAGGCAAATCTTTAATTTGCATTTGACATCCTTTATCGCAATGTAAATTTCCTCAGCCTTGAATCATGAAAAGCATCCATTAAATTTTGCCCAAGCTACGCCGCTGCAAGGACACCTTGCAAACATTAAAATTTGATAAAAACTTGACATCGGTATAATTGTTCAGTCCTGTCAGAAATTAAAAGTAACCCTTTATTACAATAGTTAAACTTGCTATATGTACATGTATATATTCTTGCAAATACCTCAATTTTTATGATTGTATGATGCGTTTTAAAAGTGTATTTCCGTTTAAAACAATAGTAATATTGCATTTCCGTTAATGAAATAACTATACCAAAAAAAAAAAAAACATCCTTGCACCCATTTACACCATGTGAAAACAAGAGTGATTTCTATTGTGGCAGAGGCCGGACTTACAGCTCAAACTTTTGAATACCGACTCACAATCTGATTAAAACAATCTGTTTCGGGTTCCGTTTACTGTGTACATGGTACTTCACGTTTGTGGTGAAGTATGACGGAACCCGAAACAGATTATTTTCATCAGATTGACCGACTCGAGTTTCAACCTCGATAATCATATAGCTCCAGAAGCTATACTCATACCCGAGAGCTATTGTCATACACCAGTATCGGCGACCGTTCAAAAAATCTCTAACCTGGGCCATATCTCATGAATCCTTATGACCTAGTGACCTTGACCTTTTTATGCAACCTGGGCTATATTTCATACACTTTGATATTCCACATGACCAGAGCTGACATTTGTTACAATGACTCATTACCTAGTGACCTTGACCTACTTTAAAAAAAAAACACCATTAAAACAGCCATATCAACTAATTTGAAGAGATAAGACTTTCATATTTTACAAGTGGATTCTTCGTGACTAGAGCTTTCTGACCTGGTGACCTTGACTTTTGAACATTCACTCTATTGTAACGTTTTAGGAAACATCAATCGGCGAGCTATGCCGGCTGTCTTTCTGAAAAGTCTTGTTCTATCAGGGATACCATTAAACTAGAACTCCTCATCTGTATACATTATATGTATGTATATGCACTTGCAGAGTTTCAATACCCGGATTATATCCATTAAAATTCCACTCATCTAATGATATTTCAAGAGACTAACTAATGATCCAGTGTCTTCTATCAATCAATTTTAATCAATAGATACGAACTTCAGTGTCTGCCAATCAGAATCTTTATAGCATTTCTGCAGCCAATCAGATTCAAACGATTTCGTGAAAGGTAAAATCAAGATATTATCAATATTAAAACAGAAGACAGAGTACAAACAAAATATTCTTTAATTCTACAGGAAATAAGATTGGCTGTTCGTGGGAAATATGTTTGCCACTTCAACGAGAAGAGATTTATATACAAGTGTACACACGTACAAACACAGTGTACATAGGAAAGCAAAACCCATACAATTCATTATCTTTGATTGTACTGTTGTTTTAGAATACCAAGATATTAAAGAAGAGATAAAATTCTGAGCAAAACTATATATAACGTGTATATATTAAAGAAATCTAGAAATGTCAACGTAATATACTAATGTACAGAACCAACAACGATAAAATCCTTCCGGTCACATACTAAACAATAGTAACTCCGGAAGGCTAACATCTTGAAGCAATATATTTTCATATTGTAACTGAAAATGCACTATAATTTACTCTTATATACCTGAGTCTATACTAACATTCCATTGCTGGCTAAGTATTATCAATAATAACCAATCAACAAGTCTGATATGATATTCTCGACAAATAATGCACCGACTTTTAATCTAGTCTAGAAGCACGGGTGTTTGGTACGTTATCTTATAAAATTCAATCTGTCTATCGAACGTCAAGAAAACTAGATTTTACGAATACATTTCTTTTGATGAACAGAAATACATGTAGTCTCTGTATTGATATTTGACGGACAAATTGCATTTATTGAGTACCGTCATAGACCTGTGGTCCGAAATATGACGTACCCCAAAATATCAGGACACACCACCTGTGGAGGACTGATAAAGCTTCATCAGAATATTTTTCCTTTCGATAACAATAAACCGTTGTTTTTATTCAATAATGCACCAGCTGCCAAATTCGTTTTAAAATTGTTGAATGCACTTTAATTAAATAGAATAAAATTAAGTCTCTTTAAGTCGAAATAAAAAAAATAATATACAAATTGAATACGGTTATCATGGAAAACTGTAAAAGAAATCCGACAAAAAATTTAGTTTAAAAAAATCTGACTGATCCAAACATGAATTCTGAGCTTCTTAAATAAGAAGTATCTGTAGAAATGGAGACGTGCGTTGACCAGATCGAGGGCCATACCCTTGGTCAAAATGCCCAAGTTCCCTTTTTTAAAATTAATTACTCAAAATATGCATATATGCAAAATCGAAAGTTACTGGATTTCAAAGGCAAAACTACATTTTGTACGTCATTAAGTTTGTTCATCTTGGTGAGTGCCCCCCCCCCCCAATATTTTTCCAAAATTGTACACACCAGTAAGCACGCGACTTTTCGTACGAATTCTGATGCCAAAAACAAGGATAACAAAACGAAACACAAGGTACTTGGACAGAAGTCTCCCCGTTGAAACGGCAGTGAGGTACAAGTCGGATTGGATTCAAATAAAATTAAAACATCAAAATTTATCAATATACATGAAAATCTCATTCTATCGTTCACACCTACAAATCACACATGAAGAAAAAAAAAATGAATAAATTATGGTACATCAATTAAAATCTTAAAAGTAAATTGAATGCTGCAGTATCACGAGATAATGCATAGAAAGATAAAACTTTTTTCTCCATGAGAAAAATTCCCTAAAACACAGAACTGACTTTTTTTTCGAAAATTTTAATATACACATTTGACAAGATCTTTTTTCAAAAGTCTGACACCGTTTGCGTGCAGTTCTTTTTTATTTAATGCGTAGAACGCATAAGACTATGAGTTATTTAATCCAATAGAAAAAATAAATAAAAGAATGAATGTACATTCAGACATATTCATTACATTCAATGATATGACAAAACTCCCCGATTCCAGAAGGGATAAACACTACAGTATGTCTATATATGTCATTTCTGGTGTAAATCACAGCAGATCAATAAACAGTTCCCCCTTCAATCTTCGTTATAGTTTATAATTTTTCTAGTACGAGCACCCATTAAAGTTTCAGACGACTCTGAAACTTTATCTATTCCTAACAAATATAGAAAATGCATTTATATATCCAAAAACCACTTGCATAAAACAGCATTTCAGTGTCACGGATTTACTACATCACGTGACACCGTTTCAAGGGCCTCGTTTTGAAACGGCGTCATATTACGTCATAACCCGACTCTCTTGGTCCCTGATGTCGTTCGTAGAATGAGATGACGTGTACAACATCATGGACCAAGACTAGAAAATGGACAGGATAAATTGGGTGAAAACAACTTTCATAAAATATTGGGCACACCTCATAAACACAAAAATCGGAGTTGAAATAAACGAAAATGAGACTTTCAAATAAACGGTTCTTACGGGTTCCTGATAAAAATGGCGCCCTCAAAACCATTCATGTGGAACGTTTCTTTTTTTACAACAACTCCATTACAACAAATGACCTGTCTTAACATACATTCGATGATGAAAATTGCATAAACTACATCACTCGATACCTACTACGTCACTCATGTCACACTTCAGAATACAAAATCAGGGGGGATATTTCCCACATTCGGAAAACGCAACCTTCTTGCATTGGAATACGGGATTTTATTCGAAAATGTTTAAACACAAACATTGACAAAACCGTTAACATACATAATCTCTGCTCCAAAGGATTTTACATTCCAGGAATCCTGAAATTCGAAACTACGAGGAAAAATTGCGAATTGTTTATGGCGTCGTGACCCGTACAAGAGGTCAGAGTTTCTTTATTCCGAAAGCAGCGTTCTGATTGGACGGCATCCTCTACCTATACTTCTTATATGGGTCCATCTCCAGCTGTTGCACTGTAATAAATCATAAGACGTCCACAAGCTCATGTCCTTGACCTATTTCTCTTGACCTATTTCTCTAATACGGGCCTATATATACAATGCTGGCGTAAGGTTATCAGCAAACCCAAAATCAACATACATATTGCGCATGAGCAAAAAGTACATTGAATACATTGTATCAAACGTATAGTCATGCCGGCGTCAGAGCTAACATATTTTGGATACATAAATATGAATATATAAAAATATATCTACATCTACTCCTTTCTAAGCCATAATAATAATAATGATAAAGAAAACTCATAACTATTCTAAATTTCACGTCAAGAAGCACAGTACAATCAAGCAAAAATCATATCTTAAAAAAAAAAGGCAGCAGTGCGCTTGTTCTCCGTGGAATTGGGATTTTTTTTTTGGAACTTATATGAATTATACCTTTTACATTCATTAGTGTATATCTAGATCCTTAGCTTGTCACATATCCTTGGACGTATTGCTACGCTGTATATACGTAAAACTAACATTTTTTTCTAGTAAAAGAGCAGTTATAAAAGTAGGGAAGCGTGGACGGATGTGCTCGCGGTATACACTGCTTTAATGGTCTTTAGAACCTTCTAAGATCACTCAGTTGTCACTGTTGAAGGTGTCCCTTTTCAGAAGAAGCTCGGGTAGTCTGGAAAAAATTAACCATAATCATCAATTACAGAAATTGTTCAGAAATTTGCCGAATTGGGAAGCAAGTGTTCACAAGGGAAGACAGAGGAATTGGTAACATCCAGATGTTACTGTTTTCACGTTAGTACAGTGTTCCTAGTTGATAGCAGACGACATGTGAATTTTTTCAGCTTGCTTGGTGCAGACGACAAAGAAGCTTGAAATTTCAGGACAGACAGAAGGAATGGAGAACACGGTGGGTCATTCAGTGAGGAAAAAAATAGAGACGTTATAAATCTGTCGAATTCTACTAGTTATTCCTGCTTTTCTTTATCGTAAATCATGTTTTGAACCAAAATATTTTGGTGTGGTCAGGGTATCCGTAGGAATAGTGAGTGTTCTTTTTGTGATGTTACATAGGGAGATAATAATTTTCAAATCGCCCAAAACAGGATATCGATGCATAACAAAATGTTATGCTCCTGTTTCATATACATGTAACTTCAAAAAGAAAGGCCGCATTTAAAGTCCCCACTAGGATTTTTGTAAAGTGAAATGGGAATGTTCGTTCACTGAAAAGAATCAAAAAAGATTTCTCGAAAATATAATGTTTTCAAGGTCTGTGATCTAAATTTAAGGCCTTACTCTTTCAATATTTTGTCAAAAGTCCACTAATGTATTAATAAGCATGAAATAAGGGAAAATGTACAACAAGACGAGACACAAGGAAATAAAAGAACTATTGTATTACATTTTAGTCTAATTTAACAAATATTAAAGCAACTCAATATTAAAATGATGTTAAAATAACTAAATCTATGAAATTATCAGAATCACATTCACAAATGAATTACTAGTTATCATAATCATTGTTATGTTTATTTCAACAATTTAAAAGATGTTAAATGATACCCAAAAAGGAATTTCCCTTTCCATGCAGTTTTCCCCATGCTATTAGTATGCTACATATGACTTTGGGATACAAGACTTCATGCAGGGAATTGTTAGTACGTATACATCACATGGGACCTTGCCATGGTCAAGTTTACTTAAGCATTACACAGTACACCATCCAACATATGGTTCTGCAGAAACATGCATTTATAATATACATTGTGAAGTTGAATACCATTTTCCATTATAAAAGGGCAAAATACAAATGTATATACATGATATGTACTATAAAAGCTAAGAATTCTACAATTTTACCTCAGTTTAAATCAATCCCTGAAGTTTTGCTGCATAATAGAAAATTTCTAATTAAAATGAAGTACTGTATATTTGACCTTCAAATGACCTTTTTAAAAGACTAATATTCAATTCCGTCTTTTCATAATACAGAGTTCTTTCCCATTTGTGAAAGTATGTGACGTAAACAAAATGTGACGTCATCAATTTCTAAGGGAACCAGCATAAAATTCAGGGAAACTTGGGATTCTACAAGCATGAAATTTTGAAAGGAATTCAATGATGTCACAATGCTGCATCGTAACCAACCATCACAAATGGAAAATAGGCCTGTAAAATCAAAAAGACGGAATAGTACAAACCAAGTCTTCCGTTCGTAGGTTGTAAATATCAATACGTAGTTTTCCACCTCCATCTTGCCTTCCTCTCTCTCTCTCTACTTACCTCTTCATTTTACTTTTTCTTACAAACACCAATCTAATCTCATCATCATACTTTACCTATGCAGTTTTCAGTACATCGTGTAACATCTCACAAGAACTTAGTAATGTGGATCATATCAAACAATGTGTGCAAAGAACTGGCAGTAATTGACCTTGATCTGAGACATGACCTTGACATTTCTATCTGTAGAATAAATCTTTTAAGTGTTGTTGCTATAGAAAAAGACCCATACTACTTTGAACTCACAAACGAACTTCATAAAAAATTCCGTATAAATTTAACTGAATATCACATTGAGCTGCTGTCAATAATTTAAACACATCCCCTCCCCTCTTCCAATTGTAACTGGTTAGAAAAATTCTTGCAGATTTGAATAGCACATTATCTCACGAATTCAATTACTGTGTGGCAAAAATGACTTGGCCTAAAACAAATTATTTCTCAAATTTGAAAAATAAAATGTACAATTTGGTAGATATATTACTCTTGCCATTTGCGAATAAAGAAAGTGTAGTTTTGGTTAAATGTGTACATCAGGTTTCAAAACAGTCTCTTGTGCTGACAAAGTTCTTGTGAGATTTAACACTATAAACACCGGCGCTGCAAATTTACATAAATTAACATGATGTAGTTTTTTCTAGACATTTTTGTCATGTTCATTGTCATTTTTCCTGGGTATAGGCTAAGCTGTACCATAATATGTACAGAAAGTCTCAATTCATAAGCTGTTATGTAAGCACTGAAGGGTACTTCACACAATATTGTCCTGGAAAAATCTCCGGTTTTTTTTTACAAATATGTAAAGAAAGCTACATCTGAGCATTGAAAATAATGTGACACCTCTCCTCTTCCCCTTTTCCTAGGACAAGTTGTGTGAAGATCCCTTGAATGATAGATCACACCATGCTTTCAACAGCCAAAACAGGTGGTATCAAACTGTGTACAAAATCATTCTTCTAATGTTTACCAAAAAAGGTATTCCTTAGTAACAAACAGAATTTTGATAATTCTGAATGGTCATTATACATGTACATAAAATTCAAATTAAATAAATGTGAAAATTTCAAATTGAATAAATTTGAAGAATATCACAAATTCATAAAAGTTATCTTTTTTTTTGTGAAATTCCAATACACAAAATGAATACCAAAATACTGATGATTAATAATAAATACAATGTCATGATAAAAATTTATCTTTTCTTTTCTTAATGACCTTTGTACACAGTAGATATAACATTCCTTAAAATGCTGAAATGTGGAGTTTTAAATAAAGTAAATCACACACCATGCAATTTCTTTCATTTCTGATTCTTTAATAAAAATTATATATATATGTAATAATCATTTCTGACAATCAAGTTCCATGTTCAAATGATCAATACAATAATTATAATGGACTTGTTAAGTTGGAATGATTCTCTACCTTACATATTTGGAATTCTGATATTTTCAAGTCAACATCGACTTAAGTATTAGTAACTTAGATACAAACTAAAACACTGGTAAGTTTCCATACATCCCAGAAAAATCTGTAAGTTTTTTTTTATAAATACCCCAAAATTCTCTCATTCATACAGAGCTAACTCCATTAAAGCAATAGTAAATAAAGTTAAGAATTGATAGAGATAGAGGGTAAATTTCCAGAATGAAAAAAAAAAAATGAAATTATGCCTGCAGAATTTTAAAGAAACTTCCAAAAAGCCAGAAGAATCTATCATAGAAAAGTACTAAGCAAAAAAAAAAAAAAAAAAAAAAAAAAAAAAATAGAAGGGGAAAATTGATAAATATAGCACTGACTTGACATATTTGATACTACATTAGTATGACATTTTACCACACACTACACCAATGTACAATATGAAAGTAGAGTTATTGGACCGTGTCATGTACAATCCCTCCAGTTACAATGAAATACTGGTCACACATGATTGAACACCGAAATATAGTAATTACCCTCAAAATAGCTGATCGTGTAATGTGAAATATTAATCATAGATGAGGGTGATTGTTTAGCACTGACTAATTTTCTGAACTTAATGACAGATTTACACACATTCAATGTTGTTTGAAAGAAGTATCTTTCAAACTTTTATCATTAGAAACATAGTCAATACTATATCTATGCATGTGTACATAAGGTGAATTAATTATACTTGTACTATATGGCTATTATATTGCAGTGTTGCCTTTGCATCAAATAACGAGAATCTGAGGCTCTAACAGAATTTCTAAATCTAAAATAAAGCTTAGTTGTCGTATACGGCTTCATATTGAGCACTACTACTTGAGGGGACTCATGTATAACGTTTAATTTTGACTACAATGTCAATAAGTCGTAATAATAATAATAAAATTTCTAAGAGAATTTCGCTAGCATAGTACACCATAGACGGTATATAAAGGGCCTCGATTTCATGCAAAGGTAGGTGATTGATAAGTTAAGAATAGAATTTATACAGTTAAGCATGAGATCTAAGTTTTTACCATTTTAATCCATTTTTGTAGCTCTATATCTCTTGTCATCAGACACTGAAATAATTCACTTAATATTTTTACGTAGAAAAGTGGAAAAAATTACTTGAAAAAAAAAATTTTTGCTGATTCTGCAAATTTTTAGTTTTAAATACATCTGACTATATATCTTTATTCTGCTCATTGGCACATTCAATTAACAATTGCCACATAGTTAATTAATATAATTAAGACAAGACAATTAATCACAAAACAGTGCTTTATTTTGACCTGAATATGGATGTCAAATAAAATTTTAGAATTTTTCTTCGTATTTTTCTTTCAATTTTATGTAAAACATCAGTCACTATAAAAAAGATAAGTTAATAAATAACATCACTCTACTGAGAAAACCAAGTATATATATACATATGACATCTAACAATGCAAAAGAACATTTCTCTATCCATCAAATAGTGAAAACAAACTCTATGTTGAAATACTGGAACACTATGGAATCCAAGCAGAGGCAGAATACAACATCTAACTATCAAGGGAGGTCATTCACAAACAAAAAGGGGAGAAAACCGGTACAAACTTGGGGTAGAAAACAGCGCATGCACAAACCCTTATAACCCCCTGAAAATCGGAAAATACTACTAGTATATCCAAACTGATTTTTTTTATTGGTATACTATTTCGACCAATTTTGATATTCTGAATTTTCAAACTACATCATGTTAATCTATGACATTTTCTTCCTTCTGTCATAATATGATGCTATGTGAAAGCATGCTCAATAAAACAAGAGTGCTGATTATTTGACAAGGGTAATTCATGCTTTTTTTTCTTTCCATCATGTGACTTTATTTACGTTTTGATTCCTGTCTGCGATTTGCCTTCCTGCTTGGACCATACTGTTCTAGCTACACATGTTCACATTGCACAGGTACATACACTTTCATACACATACACTTTTATATCCCCTATTTGCTCATTCAAAGTGTGCAAGTACAAATGATCCCTAAATCATGTAAATCCAATTTTGTGAAGTTTTTGAGTATTTACAATTTACTTTTTCTTATACCAATAAGAATTTCTGATTGTTTATTCCGATAAATGATAAATCATAGATAAATTCTGCCAAAAACAAGTTTTTATAAAGGATAGAGATGAATTTCCCTGTTAAGTTTAAGACATCTTTGGAAAATTGTTAACAATGCTGCAATGCCCTGCTAATATTGGAATGCTAGTCCTGAATCTCTAACTGCCGATATTTTTGTTATCAGAAGTTTGTAACTTACATATTTCACTCCCGTTTCCGTGGTAACAGCATTATATTGTCTATTCTACTGGGTGTGGTCCATATCACTGTTAAACTTGGCATGTATTAATGTAGAGGAATGATGGGTTACAAAACAAAGGGCAGATAATCCACATTAAATTGCAAAGAGGAGGTAACTCTTACACTTTTATACCAGAACCCGTCATCAAACTGGGCACACATATGCCAATCCAATATAGACTGCCCAAACAAGGGCCATGACTGACGATTCTAGAATTAGTGTAGATGAACTTGTATTACCGTCAGTAAATTTGCGGGCTATGAACTTGAGAGTTTCGTCAAGTATAATAACTGGTATAGAGATCTTCAGTACTGCGATCCATTCAGCCACGTTGAGGGGAGTGATCTGGAAAATTGTCTGTGAAGAGAAGAAACAAAAAAATTTCATTTATTTTGTCACATGGCAAAAGAAGTAATACATGTAAATAGAATGACAAGAAATAAAATAGTATGGCAAATAAAAGATCAAAACCTCTATTATCATGCCAAAATTCAATTGAAAAATTTCAAAACATGCCTACACTTGAATATTTCATACGCTATACAGAAACTGAGGTAAAATTCTCTACAAAGAAAATTGTCTTTAATGGTTAAATGATAAGTGTTTTCTAATCCTTTTTATGAACATGTTTACAGCTGCAGAAAGCATGTCAAGTGAGAAACTGACTTCTTTTCTCTTTTAGGTGACCTTGACCATTTCAATGGCATTTTCTTTTTCTAGTTTTTGTTCATATTCACTTTGTGCAAAGAAATCTGGCCTTGAAACTGGCTCAGGTAAACTTTATCTTTTTAATACTAAGATTTAAACAATTGGCAACTTAGAATTTAGAAAATATTTTCTGCATCCCCCCTTTCAATATCTATTCTTGTATCCTTAGTTTAGTGTAGTGAAAAGACCTAAGTTCAAGTTGTTTGCATTGGTACCCACAGAAAGGAATATCACATATCATATTTGCATACTAAAGTTAAAAGAAATAAAAGAATGCATAATTTTTCTTGTATACTTTGAATGTTTTGGTCATGAAAAATAGAAAATTATGAAAATGTGTAGAAAAGGAAAAACATTTTTCAAGAAAGATAATACAACTGCAGAAATTTTACTCATGCTGAACTGCAAAGTGGCGCAAGTCTTAAGTATTTTTAAAGATGTTCATTTTTAAAGTCTAGAGAAAGATTTAGCGGTTAAGCCAAATTAATATTTTTCATGCTAAAAAAGATCGTTTAAAGGTCCTAGTTTACTCACAAACATTATGATTCGGACCTACCAAAAGTAGACAAGTTTCTATGAAGTCAAATTGTAAAGAGGACTTATCAATAAATGAGAATAAATTTCGGTACCAGTGTTTTATATTGAGCATACAAAGGTCATTCTTTTCAGGTTATGAAATTTTTTCTTGTAGCAAAAGTAAAACAAAAATGTGCATGTCGTTGCTGGAAATGTGTAAGTGAAATATGATGTAAGACTGTTCAAGAAAAGGTCAAAGGGTATGTTGCTTGTCATATGTTTAAACCTAAAATTTTGACCTTGACGGTGACCTTGACCCTTATTGGATAATGAATCTCATCATGCTTTACCATCCCTATAAGTTTGATGGTACCCTAATGTATATTATGTAACTTGCAACCAATCATGTAAGTGTGTCTACTAGACAGAAACTGGCTATAGTGACCCCTATAAGTTGCAAGCAACATAATATTTACATATTCTTTATATGAATGATGGGCATCAATGATGATCAAATTATGTTGTCCTTCAATACTAAATGATGATATAGTTTTTCTATAGCGAGCCAGCTTCAAGTGAATCAAACTATCTTTTTTGGGTTTTTTTTTTTGGGGGGGGGGGGGGGGGTATGCTTTCATTATGTCCATATACATGTAACAAATACTTTGTACATCTTTGAAAACCGGACGGAAAAATCTTAAATATCAAGCTACTAGTTTATTTCCAAATTTCAGCTTGTCGAAAGGTAATAATTTTTTTGTGAGTATCTTCCAATTTTCCAGATAAATTATCATTAAAACAAGTTAAAAGTCATGTTTGTAAAACATTAATGCCCCCCCTACCCCTTCTGTGATTAAAGTCCGTCACAACTTTATACTTGATTTTCATTTGATGTGTCTGTACACAAAATTTCATTTCAATATGTGAATCCACTCCAGAGGTATTGAACAGAAACTGATGTCGTGGACCGACCGACGGACCGATAGACAGAAAGTCAGACAGCGGCAAAGCAATATGTCCCCTCTTCTTCAAAGGGGGGCATAAAAATTTTTGATTGAATCCAAATATGAACTTGACCTAGATTTTCATTTGATGTGTCTGAAAACAAAATTTCATTTCAATATGTAACTCCACTCAAGAGATATTGAACGGAAACCCTGAAATTTTGGTATTTTTCGAAGTGCAAGGGGCATAACTCTGTCAAAATCTTGTTCATCGGACCTAAATATGAACTTGACCTAGTAGATTTTCATTTGATGTGTCTGTATACAAAATTTCATTTCAATATTAACTCCACTCAAGAGATATTGAACAGAAACCCTGAAGTTTTGGTATTTTTCAAAGTGCAAGGGGCATAACTCTGTCCAAATTTTTTTTATCGGACCTAAATATGAACTTGACCTAGATTTTCATTTGATGTGTCTGTATACAAAATTTCATTTCTATATGTAACTCCACTCAAGAGATATTGAATGGAAACCCTGAAATTTTGGTATTTTTCGAAGTGCAAGGGGCATTACTCTGTCAAAATTTTGTTGATTGGACCCAAATAAGAACTTGACCTAGATTGTCATTTGATGTATCCGTATACAAAATTTCATTTCAATATGTAACTCCACTCAAGAGATATTGAACGGAAACCCTGAAATTTTGGTATTTTTCGAAGTGCAAGGGGCATTACTGTGTCAAAATTTTGTTGATTGGACCCAAATAAAAACTTGACCTAGATTTTCATTTGATGTGTCTGTATACAAAATTTCATTTCAATATGTAACTCCACCCAAGAGATATTGAACAGAAACCCTGAAATTTTGGTATTTTTCAAAGTGCAGGGGGCATAACTCTGTCAAAATTTTTTCGATCGGACCTTAATACGAACTTGACCTGGATTTTCATTTGATGTGTCTGTATACAAAATTTCATTTCAATATGTAACTCCATTCAAGAGATATTGAACGGAAACCCTGAAATTTTGGTATTTTTCAAAGTGCAAGGGGCATAACTCTGTCAAAATTTTTTCGATCGGACCTTAATACGAACTTGACCTAGATTTTCATTTGATGTGTCTGTATACAAAATTTCATTTCTATATGTAACTCCATTCAAGAGATATTGAACGGAAACCCTGAAATTTTGGTATTTTTCGAAATGCAAGGGGCATAACTCTGTCAAAAGTTTTTTGATCGAACCCAAATATGAACTTGACCTAGATTTTTGTTTGATGTTACTGTATACAAAATTTCATTTCAATATGTAACTCCATTCAAGAGATATTGAACCGAAACCCTGACATTTTGGTATTTTTTGAAATGCAAGGGGCATAACTCTGTCAAAATTTTTTTGATCGGACCCAAATATGAACTTGATCTAGATTTTTGTTTGATGTGTCTGTATACAAAATTTCATTTCAATATGTAACTCCATTCAAGAGATATTGAACGGAAACCCTGAAATTTTGGTATTTTTCGAAATGCAAGGGGCATAACTCTGTCAAAATTTTTTTGATCGGACCCAAATATGAACTTGACCTAGATTTTTGTTTGATGTGTCTGTATACAAAATTTCATTTCAATATGTGAATCCATTCCAGAGATATTAAACGGAAACTGATGTCGCGGACCGACCGACAGAACGACCGACAGCGGCAAACCTATATGTCCCCTTTTCTTCGAAGGGGGGCATAAAAAGTATATCCCATCACTTTTCCTTGTTTAATTACTACTTAAACTTTTCTTATTTCCTTTAATGTCTGAACCCTACTTGAAAATGATTTACAGGTTACTATGGTGACCTACATATATGACAGAGGTTACTAGCACATGACCTACCGTTGGAGATAAACTTTACTTTTATCTCATTTGAAAATCTTGGTATTTACGCGGCGTTTTCACTACTATGTGTACATATTGTGTCATGACATAGTGTCCTAGATAATTGGTTTAGTTTTTGAAAACTGGTTCAGTTTTTTTTTCAGAGGGATGTCAAAATAAAGCTGAAGGTGAATGAAAATCTCAAAATAGATAAATGAATTTCAAGAAATTGAATTCACTTATTTTGTAATATACTTTTAGTACATTCCAAAAATATTAGTCATGATTCTCTCAACAGGGTAGTCCAGAGTAATAAGCCTAATCATAGGCATACTGTAAACATGGAAATTTTTGTGTCAGGGTAATTTTCACGTTTTTTGCGAATAGAGGGATTTTGCGAAAATTTCCCCCACGCAAATATATACCTGTTGCATTCTTACAATAGGAAAAGCATTTTTTATCGCAAATATTTCCACGACACCAAAAGTCTTAAAGTCTGGGACCTTAATCAAAGTCATTGTACCAATCGCTGACTGTTAATAAAACTATACTCACAGACATAACATCTACATAGAGGATGAAGAAGTGTAGTGACATGGACAGAGCGATGGCTCCCAGCAGCCACTTGTTGGACCATGGGGGCATGGAGATCAGCGACTGGTTCTCACTCAAGCTGTAATATATCATACATCATTATAGCTAACATATACATTGAAGTCATTTGTATTATAGGTGCCTACTTATTTTTCTGGGATTTACATGTATATCAAAGTGGAATAAGCAATATTATTGAAGTGCTAATTCATTGTTACAAAACTAAGTTATGAATAATTATAGAATGCAAGGCATGTGCACTAATTCATGGCTTTGTTTTTATGTCACATGCTGCAATATATAACGTAATACATAATATTTCAAATCTATCCATTAACAAGTGAGCTATATTTTTGAAAACCAGAGTTACTTCCTGTTAGGGCTGGGACGATACTCCGATTCATCGCAATTTTTTTTTTTTTTTTCGCGATCCAAGTATGGATACACCCCGACGATACCTAAGTTAAGATTTACAAAAACATTGTGCTTGAACTTTCCATATTTTCAAATACTCAAGTTTAAATCCAACTTTCTTCAGTTTACATATTGATTAATAATAGTCAAATAACTGTTATTAAACCAATTACTGGGTATTTATTTTTTCATCTTTATTATAGACAGAAATTTAGTGTTGAATAAAATTAATATAACATGTTGAATAAAGAAAAGCTACTTATATTATGAATTTAAATACTATTAAATAATTTTTCGAGAAGGTTTTATTAATTAACTTAGTATCGCGATATCTATCGTATCGGATATCAGGTATCGTGATACATATTGAATCGGCTGGGTGCAGTATCGTCCCAGCCCTACTTCCCGTTTAGGATGGTATCTGACTTAGATTGATTGTTACGTCATCTAATATTTTGGAAATGGCCCTAAAAGTCTAGGAAATGACGATATGAAATCGAGTTTACATACCATTTTCATGACGCCATAATTACTTTACGTCAGATACCGTCTCAAATGGGAAATAACTCTGATTTCCGCAAAGACTCAATAGCAAACTGAAGGAGTACAAATTAGACTATTTGAAATAAATTTTTGAAAAATAAGAGCATTGTTTAGAAAGTTTGATTTCAAAATTCCATCACAAGTGAACAACTCAATATTAACCAAATGTATATCAGATTACAGACATTCACATGTGCTATATAAAACTCACACTTTATATAAGCTCGTTACCCAGATATGACACTCTACTTTTAATTTAGCAACTAATGAGGCAAGCAGAGCATATTGCGTCATTTTACTAAGCTTTGCTAATAAATGAATCGGACGTAAAACACAACAACCTGCCGACTGGTCAACAATAGCATTACAGCATTGTATGGCATGTAGACATGGTGAATATACATGTAGGTATAATTTTGAATACTAAAACATATATACACAACAACATAGTAAATATGGCTGATTTGGCCACACAAATCAAGCAAATGACGTCATCTAACTATTTAGTCAGGATATATACATGTATATAGCTCATTTTCATTTTGAAAATATTTGCAACGTCATTCGACAAAATTTGTGGAAAATTGAATGTGCACACAAAATTACATAATTATTTAAATACTGAACAAATAAGGAGCAACTACACAACTGATCATGCAGGCCGATGTAACCGTAGCAACCTGTACCACAAGGGGACATCTCAAAATACACAAAAGCTAGGTGACACATAAATTTGATTTTTCTTTTAGATGGAGCTATTGCAATATCTATTCAAAATTTTACAAATTTTCAGCAAAGCAAGGGACACAGGAACTTCAATGTGGATACAATATTTGCCCTTACATCAAAATAATTGGCCTCTAACAATTATTTTCTATTTTGCCCTTCAAAACAGATTTGAGAAGTCTGTGTTATGAAAGATGAAAAATCCCAATTTTTCACAAAATGTAGATCGGATAAGAAGTTAATATTCCCAAGTATTTACCAATACCCCTTGTAGTACAGGTACATGCTTGTTATTGCTTCACTAAAGGCGATTTTTAGACATCCCCTGTATAGGTACAGGCTGCTACTAAAGTCATTCTGCCACTTCAAAATGCATCGTAGCAGAAATCATATATCACATCCCCTGCAAGACGTACAACAGAATTGCAGCATTTCTTTTTCTTTTTTCCCTACTATTAAAAGCAATCATTTTCTTGCCCCTCTAAATTACTCATAAATTATCAAAATTCTTGTAATCAAATGGAAAATATGTCAAAGAAAAAATATAAAACACCAAACTCATAATACTTTTGTCTAGCAAAGATTTTACACCCTCAACACCCCCTTCCTTTTGTGACATTTCACTCAGGTGAATTCTGTTGTACTATGTGCGCTGCTCCTTACCTGTTGAGAGCATTAAGCATCTCTATGACAACCAGTACAGACAAAGCCATGGTCATAGGGTGGGGACTGTCAAATATGTTACAGTCCACGCCTTTAAACCTTTCGTCCTGCGCAAGGCATTGGGAATGGTGTGTCTGTGGAGGGCGAAGAAAAACGGAAACCATAAATGATTGAGAATATTAATATCACAGAGAGAGGGTATGCTTCTGAAGCATTTGAGTGACTGACTCAATGTTTCAGGCAAAGTCCAGGGGAGAAGTTGCTCAAATCCTGATCCAAATATCTCAAATGTGTAAATCAAGGTTTCAATAATTTTTTGATGACTTTCTTTCAAATTTTTTTTTTGTACTCAAAATTTGGATATGAGATTTGAGCAAATTCTGTGAGAACATAGAGAGACAAGGGGGAACATGGTACAAGGACACCCAGAGGACGGACCATCAAGTGTTGTCATGACAACAGGTTGCCATGGTGATGTGCTGTGTTTACAATACCGTTACCTGTTAAGGGCATTCAGCATTTCTATCGTGACAAGGACTGACAGAGCCATTGTCATTGGATGAGGATCATTGAATATATTACAATCAACACCTTTGAACATTTTTGGTTCGGCCGGACACTGCATATGATGGGTCTGCAATAAACATTCTTTATGTGTCAACATGTCAAATTCTCCATATCAGATCCAGAGACTGTTGGTTTTTTTTTTTTTTTTTGCGAAGATCATTTTGGAATATTTCTGAGGTTTTATTTTCTGAACTTCAAAATCATAATGTGATGGTATTATAAAATTTGAAATCTGCTTGACAGTTTCAAAAAATAAGTTTGACATTTATTTTTTTTTTTTTTTTTTTTTTTGGTATTTTTTTATGAATGTAAAAATCTAAAGCAAAATATGACAATTCATAATAATTGTTGTCTGTATAGCATTTTCACAACAAATTTAAAATTGTATTTTTTTCCTTTCAAAACCTTTTTTTCCCCTCAATTTTCAGGTACAATTACTATTATTTCAAACATTTGTATATCAAACCAAGCATATTTGTGTATATTGAAACAAACAGAAATATTGCGGATATACTTTGCATAATTTAAGAAATGCATTTTTCAATCATATTCTTAAAAGATATCTTGTGTCTGCTATTTCTTGCTTCATTGCTTTACATTTTTGAATCTAGAGTAAATAAGATACTGTAAGTTAAAAAGATGAGTAAATATCTTACCAGTTGATAGTAGTTCAGTTTGGGTCCGTGGTCATAGATCATAAACCACCAGGCGGCAGCACCTACAGTAGCACAACCCACGTAAACTGGAAAAGAAATATATCACACACTATTAAATACATGCACCGGTACTTTTATATGTGATAAAGATTTCATGTCAAAGGGAAAATTAACACAACAAACATTTGTAACGTATCCTTATGACTTTTTGTTATGAAAAATATATCTTACTACAGATCAACAGCCACAAATTTACAAGTATTCATTTCAGTTGAATTCATAAAGTAATACAATCATTTTCAAATAATGATTTTATTTGATTTCAAATAAACCAATCAGATCTTGTAGGACATTTTCTCCACTCTCTATGGCTCCATTTTATTATTATCTTTGAAAATTCATTCTTAATTCTACTTACTTCCAATAGCCATGTATCTGAAAAACAGCCAGCCAGTGATGAGTCCCTCCTTGGGGTTCCTTGGTGGTTTCTTCATGATGTCAAGGTCAGGGGGATTAAATCCGAGGGCGGTGGCCGGTAAACCGTCAGTGACCAGGTTAACCCATAAGAGCTGTACGGGAATCAGGGCTTCAGGAATGCCGAGGGCAGCAGTCAGGAAAATACTGAAATTAAAATACAATTCAGTATGCAGAAAATTATGCCATTTTCTACATGGTTAAAACATGTACATGACAAAAACATTTATGACATAGTAAGGAGAAATTCTGATTATCTATTTTCTCTCAAAATTCTGAAGCCTAGATGGATAATTCAAATATGGTTTTCTTCATCGAAGAAATATTCTTTTTCCAAAAAGTTTTCATTTTAAAACTGACAGACACAAAAAATGAGGAAAAATATAGCAAGAAAGTATTATGGAAAAGTGCATGTCTTTTACATATGTATTTCATAAGGCTAAATAATAGCATTATGACAAATAAGAAATAGCAAGATGCACTTACCAGACGACTTCACCAATGTTGGAGGAGATCAGGTAACGGATAAATTGTTTCATGTTGTTATAGATGGCTCTGCCTTCCTCTACGGCTGCCACGATAGACGTGAAGTTGTCGTCAGCTAGCACCATTTCTGACGCAGTCTTAGCTACGGCTGTACCCGATCCCATGGCGATACCGATCTCAGCTTTCTTCAGGGCCGGGGCATCATTCACACCGTCACCAGTCTGTGGAAGAACAACATTATAACTATAATAACATGTTGATAACTTTGTAGATTAAGATATCTATTGATATAAATTCATGGTTAGGACAGTTCTGGGAAAGAGATGGTTGAAATAAAATTTGTATTTCGAAAAAATGTTTGTTTAATACAATACGATACAACCTTATAAAAATTAAGAAACTTGGAAATTCCAATTTAATATACAAGCAAAGGGGTAGGGCCACGAGACCCCTAAATCGGCCCTCGATTTTTCCCCGGAAATAAATTTCATAAGAAATACTTGTTATCTCTCATGAAAATACACTAATGTTTACCGCTTTTAAAGAAAAGAAAAATTTCACCAAACAAAGTGCCATTTAATTGCAATGACGTCATAAAGTGACGTCATTATGACGTTATTGACAAAATATGGCGAAAATTGCAGGGAATTTTGTCTTTTGTCGAAGAATTCAATGTGGCCGCATGCGTTAACTGAGATAAAACGTTTATGACAAAAGGATATACTAATATTCTTTCACATATAATTTTTTCATCTTAGTTAATGCATGCGGCCATTGCTAATTTAATGGAGATATCTAGTTTTTGTGTCAATTTCGCGAAATATGACCAATTTTGGTGTTTTCAAAGGGCTATAAGCTATTGATAAACGCAAAATTTACAAAAGATAGATTCGTGATTCAGTAGAGAACGTTTCAAAATGTCAAATAACAGTTAAGAATTCTATGAAGTACAATGTTCAAAATTAGGGCCAATATTGGGCTTCATGGCCCTACCCCTTTGGAACTCTGATAAAATTTAAAGATACATTCATGGCAGTAACAGCAAAGAACATACATGTAATTGAAGTTAAAAAGTATAATGAAGAAATACTTTTACATGCATAATGTTGATTCACAAGAATAAATAATCTGAATACTTGATACGAACCATAGCCGAGATCTCTCCTTCCCCTTGTAGATATTCTACAATTCTGCTCTTATGTGTAGGTTCTACCCGAGCGAACAGCCGAGCACGCATAACAGCTGACCTCTGTTCCTCCGTCGATAAATCATCAAACTCGCGTCCTGTGAAAGCCAGACCCTCGGTAGATTCATTCTCACCAAACACACCAATCCTACGGCAAATAGCCTCGGCAGTGGCCTGTAGGAAAGTTAATAAATTATATCAAAGAATGACAAAGATACTAATCTATTTCTGTGTTTTGGAGTTAAACTTATAGCAAGTGAAACCAAGGCATAATACCCTACCTATGGTGTGATTTACCTTCTTTAGTTTATAGATTTTTTTGCATATCACCAATTATGGCAAAATTCAAGTTTCCTGAAAGAATCTCTAAAATTCCTCCATCTTTATTGCTAACAGCATTTTAAATTTCTTAGTAAAAATTTGGAAGAGGAGTTTAAAAAACGCATAAGCTCGAGCTTTAGGGTACAAAGGTATCAGCTTGCAAAAACTTTTTGCAGTGAAATGTAAAATAGTCCCTACATTTGTAATGTTACAGAACCAAAACTGTAAATGATTTACCTTGTTGTCACCAGTGATGACGATGACACGGATACCTGCTCCACGACATTCCTTGATGGAGTGAAACACCTCAGTTCGGGGTGGATCCAACATTCCAACAACACCAACAAAAGTCATGTTAGTCTGAAAAGTGAACAAATATTTTCAAAAATGGTTGCATTTGGTACAATTGCATGATTAAGATCAACAAGAATCTAAAAGAAAATAGTTGATAAAATTATCTGAAATAATCGATTTTCTCTTTTTTAATCGATAGTAAATTTTATCTGATTTTACAATCCTAAAGGAAATCCCTATCTTTCACATCAAGTGCTACCTTTCTTTCATATCATGTGACGCTATTGCTTCAATTGTTATTGTGAAGTCATGGTTTCGGCCCGCAATATAAACAAATTAGCCGCGACCTGGCAATAAAACATTGATTTTAAGATTGTTTGCCATGTACTTTTGTTTAATATTTTGAAAATCCTAGTATTCATAGTTTATTTTTTCAGGATCAACTTGATATTTTTCAAATTTTGTTTCTACACTCTCAACTTTGACTTTTGCCTTAAGGTATGAGAGAAAATTATTCATTCATGGACTTCTATGAAAGATACATCTTTTCCACTCTCTGGATTTCAATATCTTGCAAAACCCTTGGCAAGCCTCGATCGGGTTTTATATAATTTTGCGACCTTTCGGGTGGAACCAATGTATCTTTCACAGCAAACCATGAAAGAGTCTGATAATCTTGCAGGACTAGATTTAACAGTAACGTAACCAATGTACATGTATATTTTTTTCAATCCCTGATTTAGACATCACAATCATACCTCATACTGAATGAATTTCCTAGAATCTTCCAGGTCCATATCTTCTCGGCTGGGTGGGCTGTCAATGGTGGCCAAAGCCAAACATCTCAATGTGTCACGACCTGAGATAAACAAATCACACATCTTTACTCACAAAGATTCTTTAATTTCTTACAAATGTCTTTAAAGTTGGGACAACTTAAAATTTTAAAGCATTAATACAGAAATTGAAAAATTCAATAACAGAGTCACTGTAGCTTTTATATATCTAATAAAAAAAAACAATAAAAAATTGTAAAATACAATTTTTATTGTTTTAAGTTCAAGAATCCGGATTGATTCTAATAAAACTCTTAATGAAACTGTAAACTTGAAATGCAGCTCTATTGTTTTTACATCATACATACCAGTTCCATAAGACTTGACATGCTTCATGATCTCGTTTTTGATAGCAGGGGACATGGGGACTTTGTTTCCTTGTACTCTAACGTGTGTACACCTGTCTAACAATCCTTCTGGAGCACCCTGTTATAAAAATAATAATAATTTACTTTCAGTCATATACATGTAAGTACAATACTTTTAACTTATTTTGTTATCACTACAAAATGACTCGCCCTAGTAAGTTATGAACAGGTTCACCTCATTTTTAAAACTATGAACTTACTAACTTAATTAACATAAAATTGACGAGGTTTTTTTTTTCATAATTCCATCTACAAGATTTAGAAATCGCACAGTTAATTCAAACTAAGCATACCTTGCAAAACATCTTAGCACCACCGGGTACGCGTGTTGGTTTGTTCGGGGAGCAGTACACACTCATACTTTTTCTGTCGCGGGAGAATTCCAGTGTGAATTCCTTCTTCCACATCTGAGAGATGACATGATTGGCTGCGGTACCTTTCTCACGTTTACTCAGGTTGGATTTGTCCGTGTTATAGAAGTTCATCTTCTCTACAAGTACCGTTAGAGCTGTCTCTGTAGCCTCACCTACTTTCTCATAAATGTCCTTTGCCTGGAGAAGTAACAAACATACAATTAACTTTCTCAGCATTTTCTATGCTTCATGGTTTTAGACTTTCAAAAAACATTATTCGGAATATAAGAATTCATTTCTCAATACTTATTTATGCTTGCTATATAGAAAACATAATATTCATTCAAGTAACATATGCTTTGTCTGCTGCTTGTTGTGACCTACATGTACATGTTTTGAGTATAACATAACTAATAATAACTACTAGACAGACGGACAAATGGACACTATATCCCTATATGCATCACCAGTGACATATAAATCTGCTATCTTTAATTTCCTGCTCACCTCATTGTAGTCTACACTGGAGTCATTACACATCACACAAATAGTGGCCATCTCCTCAAGTCCAGCATAATCACTTGTCTTTATTTTCTTTCCATTGTGGTAGCTGAAAAATCAAATGATAAACTTCAATCACATACAGCAGACATGATTCAACCAAAAAAATCTCCAGGGAATAGAAAACGATGAACAGAGAATCTGAAAAACAGAGTTCTAAAGGCCAAATGTAGAGTGATTGGTAATCCAGGAAGCGGGATTTTGCTTTAAAGCAGAAAATCATGTCTGATCTAGGGAAATCTTTTTATTTGGCTTTGTTTTTTATACTTTTTCTTTTGCAATGTCATAATCTTAATGGAGAAGTAAGGAATAAAACTTACATGTCGCCATCTGGGGCATAGGTGGATCCAGTGATTTCAAACTGATCAGTCAGTATGTCATTTCCTTCAATCTTACTAAAGGTAAACATCTAAAAATAACAAAGATACTTGGTATACATTTACTCCAAACACCATATTGAAATACAATGTCATGTCTAAATAATGCAGATCTAGTGCAAATGTGCCTGTGTAACTTAACACAGGCTTTTGCTATTTCCAATGAGACAATTTAGCAGAATGTTCATTTTGCATATGACCAAAGAGTGTTGTGGTCATTGTTATAAAGAGTTTATATGCATGCCTCATATTCATACCTATATGAACAGAATAGGCAGACAGAAAATAGGACATCCTTAGATTGACGAGGCCTTTACCATATGCAAAATCAAAATTTAACAAATCTCTTCTAAAACAAATATGTTCTGTCTGACGACTGATCTTTCTTGTTATTTGACTAGCTGTCATAAAATTTACATTTGATTGGTAGAGAGATATAACTTCACCTTCAAACTAGTATCTGATTGGTTGAGAATTATTACTTACCCTACAAACTGACATCTGATTGGTTGTCAGAGTTCCAGTTTTATCAGAGCAGATTATAGACGTACATCCAAGGGTTTCTACTGATGGTAAGCTTCTCACTATGGCATTCTTCTTGGCCATTCTCCTTGTACCTGACAGAAAGAAATTTTCAGTAATACTATGCTTTATGAGAAAGACATACATCAAACCATTGTCACTTATGAGTATGTAATATGGTGTCACATCTTTACAACTGAAACATGCAAGAGGAACAGTTCTCAGAGAGGACATTCTGCCAGGAATCTCTTTGATAATCAAGTGCCTATCAACATGACAGAGGGTTGAGACAGCAATTTATATGACATATGAGGGTTGAGACAGAAATATATATGACATAATAAAAACATTACAATATGTTAAAGTGCAAAGTAAACAAGAGTATGGCACACTGTACACACATAACAGGTTCTATAAGACAGTGCAACCTTCACCTTTGACCTTGCAAACCAATTGACTAAAGTGAAGATATGTTTCACAACCAAAGTAAAAATGGTTCAGTCTATATCTGGTGCATGAGATTTTTCTTAAGTTTCACAAATGACACTGACCTTTGACCTACGACCTTGAAAATGCATGTTTTCTGCTATTCTTGTAGAAACATATTGGCCAGAATGAAATTCCCAAGACACAGCAACCTACCTCACTTTCAAACTAGTAACAAACAAGTAAAGAGCATGGTGACTTCACCATTTTGGTATTAGTCTTAAAAATAGACACAAGAAGACAATACAAACCAAGTGCAAGACATGTTGTGATGACAGCGGGCAAGCCTTCTGGGATAGCCGCTACGGCCAAAGCTACCGCAATCTTGAAGTAATAGATGGCGCCCTGTAACGAAATAAAGGAAATAAGATTACAACTGAAATATTGGCAATGAACATCAGTTATATTAAAGTAACATTCAAATGATCCTGGTAAACTATTTAAACTAATCAAACTTAATTCTTTATAGATAAGCATTATGCAATTTAGGTTAAATTAACAGGTTAATTCTTAAATCTATTCTTCACTATCTTGCTGCCGATATACACATAATTTGCAAAAAGATATTTCTAGCCTACCTTGATCCATGATCCACCGTGAGCCGGGTCGTTAAAATGTCCGATATTAATTGCCCATACAGCCACACAAATTACTGTGATCACCTGAAGGTAAACAAGTGCAAGTTAGGTCAACACTCAACAGCATCAAATAACAGGACAGTATCATCTACTCACTAGATATGTAAATGTGGAGCAAGAAAAATTCAACAATGACATTACAAAATATTTATCTAGTTTAAAGAACATAAGTTTGTCATTAAATATCATTACAAACTAATTACAAATGTTTTGTAGACAAACAGATGAAATCATTGTGACCAGAATTTTTGCCATGCATGTATTTGTTTTTAAGCTATTTGAGATGCAACAACTCTTTTCATTGGATAAATCAGAGTTGAATTGCAATGGCAACATGTAAACACAAACATTACCAAAATTCACATAATTAAGTGTAATTAGAGATGACTAATTGTGCAATGTACATCAGAGCAACAAGAAACCTTCCCTTCAAAATCAATATCATAGAAAGCAAGCTCTTGAAATGTAAACCCTCTTTTCAGTTTCATTTATAGACTGTTATTCACATCTCAAATTTCTCTCATGTGATTAACAACCAAAGATGTCAATAATTGACCTACATAAATCACATAGGCTAAAAGGTCTGTATAACTGATACCGTGCCTTCATACAAACATGACTAACGTTCACCGATTCCTACCATGATTAACGAGATGACCATACCCTTAGTGTCTACAGGAGAGACAAATGATAGGTCAATCAAAGCCGAATACAAACTAATAGACTCTTCTCAGACTATGTTCTCTCTGTCTGATCAATAATCATAGTTAAGGAATTCTTCATCTGATAGATTGATTTAGAAATGCATTAGTTCTTATTTCTATTTCCTTGGCAAAATAGTATTTTTGCATCCAATGATATAAATTACGATGAATATTTATCAAGTATGACTTTGTCTTTGAAATTTCTAGCAATATGTGTGAACATTTAAGAATCGAATGAACCGATGATTCTATCAAAAATGGTATCGAGTAAGACTTTGTCTTCAGGAATGTTGCCCTACATCTAGCAATATGTGTGAAATCTAATTAGGGTCATAGAATTGTTCAATCCCTCAGCAATTTGTTTCCTGATATGTTCTAACATAATGGATGTACAAGAATCTCCCTATAGCCTTCACTCGTAATTCAATAGCTCTCACTTAGCACTGCTAACTGCAATAAGTGGATTGGAGTTAATTCCTTTAATAAAACTATCGTAAAGAACTAATCTAAGCTTTTTATTTCTATTGATGACCTTTCCTCGTTGCTGGTTTATTACTGCATGATCAATAGCACAAAGCCAGATGAAATCATTGTTAAGACATACACATTAGAGTCCTATATCACATTATTTTGGTGTAATTATGGGGTGCATCAGAGAATTCTGTAAGCCTGTATTGATCACACAGAGAAATTTTCTCAGAACTGACAGCTGTCTGGCATACTATATCGTTGTAAACCTTTTTAGATTGATTCTATTTGTCCTACTCAGTGCTGATGATCCAATTTATAAATATCTTTTTATTGCGAAATGCAGACAAATGTGCTGGCAATTAACTAAATGCATATTGAGTTTGAATGAATTTGAAATCATAACTTGTCACGATTAATTTGCTTTGATATCTAAATTATCCCAAAAAGTAAATCTGCTCACAAAATGTGGGAAATGCCAGGCAATATGAAACTTACTAATTACTTCAATTTATTAAATTCTTTCATCAAAACCATCAGAAATCAAAATAATGTAGTGTGTAAAAAGCGTTTCCAGAACAAAGTCTGAGAGAGTGCAAAAGAAGACAAAGGTTCTGAAGGTTCCATGGATAGCCAAATCTGGTGTCAGCAAGAACCTAGGCAACCCAGGGGGGTGTTTTCATAGTACCCAGACAATTGCCTAAGACAACCTACAGTGGTATCTACAAGCAGCATAGAGAGATATCCTCAGACAGTCCATAAAAGAGAGAAGAGACTGAGAGGTGTCTATACAGTCCACTGAGGTATCTATCTACAAGCAGTATAGAGAGGTATCCTCAGACAGTCCATAGAATTCCATAAAAGAGAGAAGAGACATAGAGGTGTCCATACAGTCCAGTGAGGTATATATCTACAAGCAGTATAGAGAGGTATCCTCAGACAGTCCATAGAATTCCATAAAAGAGAGAGTAGACATAGAGGTGTCCATACAGTCCAGTGAGGTATCTATCTACAAGCAGTATAGAGAGGTATCCTCAGATGGTCCATAGAATTCCATAAAAGAGAGAAGAGACAGAGAGGTGTCCATACAGTCCAGTGAGGTATATATCTACAAGCAGTATAGAGAGGTATCCTCAGACAGTCCATAGAATTCCATAAAAGAGAGAAGAGACTGTGAGGTGTCCATACAGTCCAGTGAGGGTATCTATCTACAAACAGTATAGAGAGGTATCCTCAGACAGTCCATAGAATTCCATAAAAGAGAGAAGAGACTGAGAGGTGTCCATACAGTCCAGTGAGGTATATATCTACAAGCAGTATAGAGAGGTATCCTCAGACAGTCCATAGAATTCCATAAAAGAGAGAGGAGACAGAGAGGTGTCCATACAGTCCAGTGAGGTATCTATCTACAAGCAGTATAGAGAGGTATCCTCAGACAGTCCATTATGGCATAGAATTCCATAAAAGAGAGAAGAGACAGAGAGGTGTCCATACAGTCCAGTGAGGTATCTATCTACAAGCAGTATAGAGAGGTATCCTCAGACGGTCCATAGAATTCCATAAAAGAGAGAAGAGACAGAGAGGTGTCCATACAGTCCAGTGAGGGTATCTATCTACAAACAGTATAGAGAGGTATCCTCAGACAGTCCATAGAATTCCATAAAAGAGAGAAGAGACTGTGAGGTGTCCATACAGTCCAGTGAGGGTATCTATCTACAAACAGTATAGAGAGGTATCCTCAGACAGTCCATAGAATTACATAAAAGAGAGAAGAGACTGAGAGGTGTCCATACAGTCCACAAACAGTATAGAGAGGTATCCTCAGACAGTCCATAGGATTCCATAAAAGAGAGAAGAGACATAGAGGTGTCCATACAGTCCAGTGAGGTATCTGCAGTGAGCCAAATGAGGTTTTCCCAAAGTAGTCCAGCAAGATATATATACCTTTGATAGTTGTTGACCAAACTCGTCAAGTTTCTGTTGTAGTGGGGTTTTCTCCGTCTCGGTGTCCATCATCTCATCACGGATCTTTCCTGTAAAACACAAAATATAAATGTATTAACTTTTATCAATTTGTTATTGAGGGTTCTTATTCTGTAATTTATATTTTTGGTTAAATACTGTAATCTACATTTGTTATCGTAATTAATACCTCTTGGCACCTGGTCTCACACATACGTTTGAGTGATTAAGTCTGTACATGTTGTATCACATTGTATCTAATACTAATGAAAACATTGCATGAATACACATTCTTATACATTCAGGACCACTGCACTGATGAGGACATTTCGTGTCAACTGGCTTGGACCATAATCTTGAAATAAAACCTTATAAATCTAATTTCAAATTCTTAATCAATTACAGATTGCATTATTTAAGGTGTTTTAGCTGGCTCATTTCTTTCATTTCTGAGAAAATCTCCAAATTTTTCTGATAAGCTTTACTGATGAAGTTATAAACATGTTAAGGTAGACGACCAGAAATTATATCAAAACATATCTATTTTGGTATCAGATATTTTCAGAGTAAATAGAAGAAAATCCTCTTATCAAGCACGTATTTCTATCATTATACCTTGATATAAATATTTCTGAACACAGGGAAAAAGACAAATTAGATATGATCAGTAGTAAACTTGGTCTCGACTGAATAAACATCCCGTCTATAAATCAATATAATTAGGAGAAATGAGGTCTAACAGAACATCAGTGTCATCAATACATAGTGATAATGAATTGACGTGGAAGTTAAAATGTTGTTTTGTCCTTTTTTAACCTTTTCTTTCACATGAAGTACACATACTGGTCAATGTTGCTTCATTGTCTAAGGAAATGAAAGGGACCGATGTCGATTTCGTAATTTGCCGATTGGAAATAACAGGAAAATCTAATAAATCACTATTTTCATTTATTTGCAAAAGAAGTTGCTGGTCATCAAGTAAATTATAAATGGTCAATTCGTCATTTTCTTTTTTATCTTTAATAAGCCAGCAGCGCCTGTTGTATCAGAGACAGGATTATAGACAAAGCGTATCCCTCAAACCCCCAGTCGAAACCGTCGGGAAACCAAACACTGGTGAAAGTTTGGAGTCTCCCTAACATGGAGAGCGAGGCCATAACCCTTAACTTTATTCTTCACGTCAATCCAGTGCATCACTTTACACAATTTGATAACAACAACTATGGACATCCCGGAAATTCCCGATCGAACAAAAATGGAGGTTCAGGATCATACACTAAATAAGCAGAGGGTTAATCCCGACGGGGGTACCATGAAGAAGCAGACATCTCCCACTGTGCTTATGTAATGGACACCCAGACATACCGACCATACTATGGCCTGGTAACGGGTACTGACACTTAACCTTGTTGACCTATACCATTTATAGTCTTTTGAACCGTTCTAGTGCATTTAATAGGGAAAAACTTTTATTGATCTATAAGTACATTATGCCCATTAACGGTCATTTGGAGAAGGCAAAGACAAGGGAGATCCGAGCGTCTAATTTTGCTTTAAAGAACTTCTTGGACGCCTTCGTTGATCCCATAAATATTTGATTTACGATTTTTTCTATGTTAACACAAACTGAATGTTGTTTTCTGTAAGAAAATTGCTAAAAGCATGTTTCTACATCAGCACATTGATATCTTAATTAATCATCAAAGGATTTGTTAGTCTATCTCATATTGGCTGCTCTTATCTCCGGGAAAATAATTGTAAAATAAAGTGATATTGGCTTCCATCACAAAGAACCAACAAGATCCTATATCGTTTCTATTTCTCAGGTATTTAACCTCAAGTCTAGGGCACGTCAGAGATGACGTCATTATTCTTAATTATGCGTCAATTATCATCTCAAAGGGGACCGATGTATCTATAGATAGACATAGCAACGCCATTTCATGGGAACCAGATGTATACAATTTACCGTTGTGCCAGGAATTACAAGGATATATGACATATAAGCATCTGAATCACAACTTTTACTGTTGTGTCGTAAATTAACAAAGGTTCTCAATTCATTCAAATTCCATGTTCTGAATCTACAAAGAAAATGGTAGCGATAAATTACAGACTCTGACGCGGTTTTTAAGATCCCGGTTATTACATTAATTACGTCAATCTTTACTTCCGCGCTGCTTAGGCACTTTCTTTTGCACATTTCATTTTTATGTCAAGAGTTGAAGTGAGCAAAAAGTTACAAAAAGGCGGCAGGTGATAAACGTGATGTATGTAATAGGTGTATGTCTATTGGGTGACCTTGATAATGATGTAAAGCTTGAAAAAATATCAAAAGATTCTAACACCCATTACCATAGAAATACATATCAATACACATCTCGGTATGGTACAGGTTTTCCCATCCGCATCATAAAATAAATTCCTTTACATCAAAAGTGATCAGTTTGTGAATCTTCATCTCTTTTCTTGGTTGATCGACAAGACAAGCATAAAATCACCTTAGTTTCAGGCGAGCATGCTGAGCAGGGACTTGTGTATTGAGGCAGGTACTATAAATATCCCAAAGTCTTTGATTTGATAGGAAGATTACGTAAAGAGAGAGGCTCTTTGTCACAATTCATTACAGAAACACGTTCAACTCAAATTCTACTAAACATCATGCATGCTGTGAGGGATAATTGAGACATAACAAAAATATTGTTTACGTAACTTTTCTTCAAGGCGAATAAATCAGTCAATGTCACACCATCAGCCAAATCTTTGTGCAACTATTCAATCGACAGAAGATGCATCGGCAGATTTGGTAGGCATTCTTAGAATTAAGATTGTCAGAAGGTAGGTAAGCTGCATTTGAAAGATTTGACCAAACATGATGTAGACTCAACTATGCCATACTTGGTCATCATACATAAACCTCCTGGGATAAATTGAGAATTCATCAAATGAAACTTGGTAATAAATGAAATGAAATTCCATGACTTTCCAAGACCTCAACTTAAATTCCATGAATAATTGAAATCCCTGACTTTTTCATGACCCGCTTGCACCATTATGAATTACAGTAATGAATATAGATATATATATATAGTGTTACAGCTGAAAGGTAACAGACGTTCGGACAAACGGACCGAGAGACGACATGAGTCACGTGACATAAAAGGGACTCTGAGGTCCATTATTATATTATCTATATCTGAAACGTGCATGCCCGGTGCATTGAATGTGAATTATTATATGTAGTTAGACCATGACGGTAGCTCATGACTGTAGCTCTCTGATCGCAGAGATCTACCTTAATGATGATCACAACCTATTGATTTACTGCCTATCTGTCACCTTTGCTATATTTCTACGACTGTACTCGCCTTGGAAATAAGCTCTAGCTAACGAGAAAAATAGCGTTTTTATTTTGCAAACTCAAGGTCATCGTGAGAGAAGGAGAATAGCAAAAGGGAGGGGCGGGGGAGGCAGTTCTATGACGTAAAACTTCAATCTGAGGAGACTTTATTAACTTGTGTACTTCACAATGAGAAATAGAGACATTTCCGATCACAAATAATCACCCAAAAACCATTCTACTCCGGCAATAAATGTAGGAGAGAATGCAGTGTTTTTGTGGATAAAGATAGCGCGTCAGCAGTAATTTCCGTGCAGTAAATCTTTAGTTGTTTTCCCTGTTCAAGTAATTGTAATGTCAGAGAAATAACTATCTAAGCTCTGTAAACACCGAAATGTATCTGTACACTTTCTCCGTCGAGGCACAGAGTGCTTCTTGGGGGTGGTCAAGGATTCCCATGTTAAACGTCGCAATAAGTTTTACGTTTAAATGAGTCATATGATCATCTTAACGGCAAAATAAAGATTATGAAGGTATCCACGTGTTTTCTGTCATATTCAGCGTCATATAGAAGTATACACAAAACACATGTAAGATGATGTAAGAGTATGTCTTCCTTTCTGACATTTTCCCTTCTTCTCCGTCACTTTTTTCTCTATTTTTTCTAGTGTTTTCGGGTACTTCGCCTTGAAATGCCACTTCATGACGTCAAAAACAAGTTGAAGAACTGTGCAACCTCCGCTGAGGACCAACAAGATTCTATACGTTTACAAGTGTCTGTACCTCTATATCATATAGGAGATGCTACGTAAGCCCATCAAACTGTCAGAATGAATTAACTTTATAAACATAAGCTTATCTCTACCAAACGTTACGTAACAATGATGTTAACGGAGATGCTCCCAATCAACTCAATATGTTTATTTTAAGTTTGTATTTGGTTTCAAATTACTTCAGCTAACTATAAAACAAATATGTAATACTAAGAATACGGTTTTAATTTTTTTTTTTTGCGTGTGTTGGGGAGGGGTGGTGGTGGAGGACTATGATAAAGTTGAGCTCGATTCTCCAAAGAAGGGGGGGGGAGGAAGGCTAATAAGAGGGTTCCATACTCAAGGCTACATCATTTCTTTTCAGTAAACCTAAATCTTCTATGGTATCGCACTGTTGATATACTGCAACACCTTCCTACGACTTAGTACTTTTCTCTTTGTTAGTTAAACACACTCTATTTGATTTTTTTTTATTGCAGCTCGGAGAACAATCAAAATATCAATTGTCATACACCTATCATATTAGCTTACAGTCTGGAATCTACAAGTTTATGATAGAAGTATAATCTGATAGGAGAGTCAGCTGTTGTTCGTATATACAAAACTAATATGTGAGCTATCACATATCTCAGATATATTATCTATCACATACATTTATATATTTTTCTTCCGTTCTTTTTATATTTATTTTGACATATGTACTGATGCCCCCTTGCTGACCTTGAAAATCGCCCTCAGACTAAACACAAAATGACTCTTGTCATAATTTTGATAGTAGACATAGGCGAATCTAGATTTTTTTCCAAATATGGGGAGAGGGGTTCTGTCCGTCAAGTGAGGGGGGGGGGGGGATGCAGGACCTTCACCTCTAATACGTTAAACAGGAAAAACGTGGTTTTTAGGGGATTGGGATCCCTGTCCCCATTCTAGGTCCGCCCTTGGTAGGAAATACATCATAAGCCCATCTATAGTTACGGCAATCAGCTCTCATTATCACGTTAGGGAAAAAGATCGACTCATAAGAATGTAACATTTATAATATCTGTTTTCTTCATTTCTAGTTTATATTGTACCGAGCAAATGCTAATCATGATAACTAGAGTGATACCAGTGTGATAGCGAGGTATCATGTAGCGAACTAACCAGATAAACGTGTAAAGATAGCTTCCCTTCACGCTTCTCTTACGTGATTCTCAGAATCAATGACGTAAAGTACAAAAGTAAAAGTATCCTCAATTTATGGGAGCGTGATGGGAGCGTTTGAAGAATATGACATCTCAAAATATGTTACTGGTAATTCTGCACTGACAGACACTCGTTTTTCATCACTTGGCAATCAAAGAATTCTAGTTGGATATAAAAAGACAGGAGTTTTCAACATGTTCAATATACCTCTAATGAGTAAATTTGACTTTGAAGGTGACTGTTCTATAACATATTTGAAATATTAAAACATTTAAACATGTATTGACCTTGGTCTTTGACTCTATCTCATAATCTCTGCAAGCTTGTTGTAACCGCAACTAGCAGACTAACGAACGGACAGAAGGAAGCCGAACAAAACGGGGATAACTTTTATTACTATGTACCTGACCAAAGACAATATGCAAGAAATACGCAAATCTAGTGAAGGACTGTGTAGTATGTGCTAATGTTTCCTAAAATACACAGAAAGCACATTCCCAGAGACACCGTCGTACGCCATAAAGCTGGCACTTTTGTGTGTTAATTTGACTGTCAGTGTTAGTTAATTTTGCTAGCAACCTCCACGTACTGCTGCACGTAATGATCTGTCAAACGCTGCACAGCACGTCTATTACTCCATTAACCTTACAGTGACATAGGTAATCTTTACTGATCTCATCTTATCTCATCTCAGGCCGCTATCAACTCTTTAAAATGAAGACATCTGATTAACTGAAGAATCCAGCTTGGTGAAAGTCGCCAAAGAATTGTAGAAATCCAACTATTTACCAATACTAGAAGCACGGAGGTCGGTATTTTTTAATATGGTCTGGAGGTCATCACAAGTGCTAGGCGTGGTTTGATGTATCAGAAGGTTGAGAAAGGTCAAGGTAATGCGACGTCTCAAGGTCGGAATACTGACAGAACAGACATACACATATGTATCTTGTAGAGAAAATTACAACTCATAAATTAATACAGCCCACAATTACGGGAAATCAAAGAACTTTGATGTCATTATCTATCTAATCGCCATGGAAACATTTTGATAATTTATGATTATGTCATTTTCAGATTTGCTTCCTCCCCTCCTATTGATCCCCTGCCAGCGTCTCTCCCCATCACACGTGACCTTGGGATCCCCATGGGTGCGACTCCGTATCAAATGATATTATCACCAAGCGTAAAAACGGCTAATCCTATAACAGAATTCTCGGCGGCGAAATTATAGACAGCTAATAAAGTTCTGAATACCAAGTACTAGACACGACAGAAATATAAAAACAAGGAGAAAATACTTCAAGATCTTAAGACGTACACGTAATATTTTTGTGTTTTCTTTTCTATTCATCTAATTAAAACCAACGGTCTGAAAGTAGAGAAAGCATGATCAAATCCGACCCTGCTGTCGTACATACTTATTTACCGGGGTATGATGTAATATGCATGTCTATCTATTTATTTTCATGCATATAATAACATTGTACCAACATCGACAGATATAAAATTTGGCAGGTTTTCTCTTGTCTGTAGAGATGTACAAACTCTCTATGCTTACTTCCATCATCCTTCCCCAATCTCCTCTATACGTGACCTTGTGCATTACAAAACATGACTTTTCTGCCAGATAAGCAATACAAATGGGATTGCTTTCAGCATGTTTTATTCTCATAATTATTCTTGCAATATTTTGCTATCTTTGATATCAATTTAGTTAGTTTTGATTGTAGATTCCAAGAGAGATGTCGAAATTTGCTCAACATATTTAAAGGCACGTGACCTTGAATCAAACTTTTATGACGAAAAAATGTAGCAAAAATAAGCTACATAAATCCTAGCTTGATTCCATAAAAATAGTCTGTATTTTTTGCTTCTTTTTATTCGTAGTTGTAAATCTGAAGGGATTATAGGCATAACATAACGCAGAGAATGTTTATAAAAATATGACATAGTCTGCCAATATTTTGGCATTTTTGTGCCTTACTTGGCATTTCCAATACCATATGCTGTTTCATCACATCATGTTATAATTCACTTATCAGTTTGTGTGCAAATTTATTCATCACCACCCACATGTAAAAATAAGTCAGGAAAAGACTCGCTGGTTTTCCTGTACTAATAATTAACACAGCCTTCCCGTTATAATATCACATTTGCTACCGTTTCCTGGACCCCGATTTAGCACAGTAATCTTTGTTTTATCAAACTTACTATTCAAGTTTTTTTATTTCTAGCGGAAAAAGAAATACCTACGTATTCTTCTTTCATACATCAGAATGCATTCAACAGCTGATGCGACACAGTACTAGTGTGTGAAAAGTTTGCCTTGCCTCTAAATTTACCCTAACATATCAAACTCTATCATCTTTTGCTTGGTTTATTAAAATAATTCGTCTTGAAACATGCATTCTACAGCATGTGCAGATCCAAAGACAAATTTTCAGGAAGGAGAAGGGGATGGGGGGGGGGTGAGGTTCTGATATTCAGAAAATTCCATCTCCCCAGCCCACCCCACCCAACATCTCCTTTTTTACGATCTTTGCATGTGCAGCACCATCAGGTAGGAGTCAGACTGCCTTAACTCCCACTTTAAAACACTCCACCATTTAGACTTATGATAGATATCAGTATTTACCATCTGTCAGTCCATCCATCAAATCATACTTCACAAACCCCAGAACTCTATCTTGTCGAGATATATAGACGGATCATAGAGCTATTGTCAGATAAGTAATATATAAACTTCTTAAGATGGCAGATCAAACAAGATCCTCTAATCATAGTGGACCCTAAATGCTTTTTATGTTTTGGCTTCCTATGCATTCGCATCACATAATCCAAAATCTGCAGTTGCTTTGTTCTGTTTCTTAGTACATGCTTACTAAAGTCAAGGTCGCAATGTTAAGCCATTATGCCTTCACGCATGTAAGTCCTGAATATCAAATATGCATTAAATTCCAATATTATCTCTCTGTAACCACAATATCGTAATTATTTACCCTAATATCTATGGAGACAGAAAAGCAGTTTTGCAAGAAGGAAAGTGCAGAAGCATATATGTATAATGTCAGGCCTAATTTAAGACATTTTTCAAAATCAAGAGAACTACACCTATAAGACAGAGCTGTAAAATGACTCAAGTTCTACAATGACTCGAGAGGGAACATTGAAAAGATATACAGATATATGCTATGTTTTCCAGCTGTCAACATTTGTTTCGGCAGTTCGTAAAAATCCTCGTATTTTTTCTCCGGTAGACTTGTGGGTGGATTTTCCCCATTCTGATTCTTTACTGACTTTGCATGGTTGAATCTAAACAATTGCAATTCAGAAATAAACCAAAAACCAAACAGTTACATATGCCAATTTGCCATGCTCAAGTACTTTGTAGCCTTCAATCTTGAGCAGGCAAATAACTTAGATGTTTTTAAAGCACCATCTTGAAATAATTGGCAGCAATTGCATCATATCGTCAATTTGATTCTCTGGTTTTCTTTTTTTTCCAAGTTTTTCTATCTCTGTATAAATCTTCACATGCTGCTCCCTAACATAAAATCGTTCGAGAATTTGTTGTCCTTTTCCTAATTACAAATTTTGCAAATCAAAATGCCTACGTCATGGTTCATACAGAACTTCAGAAAAAAAAAATTCAGTGACTTTTCCGACTAGACCGTTCAATAACAGGTATGTCATCTTCATGTTTGACCCTTTATACATGACCTTGATATTGATGTTGACCTCGACCCTCATTAGGTTGCAAATAATGTGCAAAATCTGGAATAATAATATCAAGCAAATCTTACTATTAAACAGGCACTGTGCTACATAGCACATATTATAGAATTCAAACTCACCAATTTCAGTGTTAAGGCCAGTTCCAATAACAATACCACGGCATTTACCAGCAGATATGTTTGTACCCTGAAAGTATACAACAAAATTATACGAACTTAAGTCAGCTTAGAGTTATCACATCTAAAGTCGCACTACATCTTTTTTTTTTTTTGCAACAGGCATGTATTTCTGAAATATGTTCAGTTCTGAAAAATAATTTCCATTTTGAATATGTGTATTTATTTTTCAATAGTAGAATTATTCAGACTTTTATACTTTAAGACAGAAGAAATATCGCCATTGGCTGTCAAAGTCTAATTCTGAAGGTCACTGATGGGATTATATAAACTATAGATATACTCTTTGTGTAAATGGGGCACAAATTAAAGGTTGATACCCTTATTGCATGTGATTCAGGGTTTAACCCTATTAAATTTAAAGATCAAAGGTCAAGGTCATGAAAGTGAAAGACAATAAGGTAATAGGTACCTCACAGTAAGGGATTTTTTGTGTATAACCACAACTCTCCATCCTCCCAAACCTATATTCTTATGTCCTACAATACTTACAGAGAAGAGTATATTTTTCTTGTCCTGGTTGACGGCCCTAGGGTCGGGGATGGGGTCGGTGTGTTTGATGACGCTGACACTTTCTCCGGTGAGGATGGATTGATCTATCCTGAGGGTAGTGGAATGAATTTTGCTGATACGAATGTCTGCAGGAACCTTGTCTCCAACTACAATCAGAAACAAAATGTTAGATGACAACTTGCTATACGCCAAGCAATATGTGGGAAAAGTACACCTCTACATTTATCTGATCATGAACTTTGTGCTCTTTACTTGAATGAATACAATAATCATTAATTACCATCAGCAATGTTATAGAGGTCAGAATTTGGTCTCATAAAGATTGGTCATTTTTGACATGGTGTCACCACTCACCATGGACCAATTCTCTATACATAGTTCAAGGTCATTATCTAAGTAACCAGAGACCTACACACAGTCAAAAGATGTAAAACATTGTCCCAGATCCTCTGTGAATTTAAAGGTAGGTCAAGGTCATTTCTGGTTACCTGACCTCTTAACAAAATCACTCGAAGCCAAATCATCGGTCTGATGCTCCATGCAAATACTGCATGGTCACGACTCATTTCTTGTGTTACCATGGTGATGACCTTACCTGAAACCTATATAACCTGGTACCAAATTACTGGCCCCGATTCTTTGTACAACACAGGGTTTTTCCGAATGACCTTGTGTTACTATGGTGATGACCTTACCCGACAACTCAACAATATCACCAGGAAAAGTCACTGGACCTGATCCTTTGTACACCACTGTGATTTTTCCTAATGTTGTGCTACCATGTTGATGACCTTACCCGATACCTCCACAATATCACCAGGTACCAAGTTACTGGCCCTGATCCTTTGTACACCACGGTGGTTTTTCCTTATGACCTTGTGTTACCATGGTGATGACCTTACCTGACACCTCCACAATATCACCAGGTACCAAGTTACTGGCCCTGATCCTTTGTACACCACGGTGGTTTTTCCTTATGACCTTGTGTTACCATAGTGATGACCTTACCTGACACCTCCACAATATCACCAAGTACCAAGTTACTGGCCCTGATCCTTTGTACACCACAGTGGTTTTTCCTAATGACCTTGTGTTACCATGGTGATGACCTTACCTGACACCTCCACAATATCACCAGGAAAAGTCACTGGACCTGATCCTTTGTACACCACGGTGTGTTTTCCTTATGACCTTGTGTTACCATGGTGATGACCTTACCTGACACCTCCACAATATCACCAGGTACCAAGTTACTGGCCCTGATCCTTTGTACACCACGGTGTGTTTTCCTTAATGACCTTGTGTTACCATGGTGATGACCTTACCTGACACCTCCACAATATCACCAGGAAAAGTCACTGGACCTGATCCTTTGTACACCACGGTGTGTTTTTCCTTATGACCTTGTGTTACCATGGTGATGACCTTACCTGACACCTCCACAATATCACCAGGTACCAAGTTACTGGCCCTGATCCTTTGTACACCACGGTGTGTTTTCCTTAATGACCTTGTGTTACCATGGTGATGACCTTACCTGACACCTCCACAATATCACCAGGTACCAAGTTACTGGCCCTGATCCTTTGTACACTACGGTGATTTTTCCTAATGACCTTGTATTACCATGGTGATGACCTTACCTGACACCTCCACAATATCACCAGGTACCAAGTTACTGGCCCTGATCCTTTGTACACCACGGTGGTTTTTCCTAATGACTTTGGCAACCTCGGGTTCATATTCTTTTAAGGCCTCAATTGCACTCTCTGCATTTCTTTCCTGCAAACAAATGGAAAACAAATTTTCCTTCAGCCATCAATATGACGGATCAATAGATGAATTAGTTTTATTTGAAAAATTGATTTTAAGCTCTTTCTTGAGAAACTTAAACTATGTTTTTTTTTCCTTCTTTCTTTTGTATCAATACATGTGTATATAATTTTAAGTTTTTTTAGTCATAACTTTCTTGTTTACATTGAAGGGGGGAGGGGGGCAGTCTACGTGAAGGAATGAAGTACATGTTGTACTTCAGAAAAAGTTCACTTCAAATTAGCATATGTAAACCCCTCCCTCTAGCATCAATATCTGGATAGTTTATATTGTACAAACCGTTCATACGGTACACACGGTACAAGGTCAGTAATTGAGGTAATACGGCCCGCCCACACGAACATAAAATTTTATATTGCAGTGTATATAAAGCTACGTCGCCTTCATTTCAAACTAGAAATTCCACTCTGTTGCTTAGCAGAGCTTTATATTAAAGTGACACGAGTCACAGGTGAACTTAGATCCGATACTTATTGATTCTGTTCGTATTAAAGTAAATTT